>PVLC010010894.1:0-13839 GCA_004027655.1 Graphiurus murinus
TGGACAGCCTCAGCAACTTAGCAAGGCCCTTCACAACTTAGTGAGACTTGTTTTAAAATAAAAAATAAAATAGGGCTGGGGGTATAGCTCAGAGGTAGAATGGCCCTGGGCTCAATCCCTGTACCACACACACACATACACACAAAAAACATCTTTTAGGGCCAAGTGTGGTCACACACACACACACACACACACACACACACACACACCTGTGATTCCAGTACTTGAGAGGCTGAGGCAGGAGGGTCACAGGCTCGAAGCCAGCCTCAGCAACTTAATGAGGTGTTCAGCAATTTATCGAGACCCCCGTTTCCAAATAAAAAATAAAATAGGACTGGGGGTGCAGCTCAAAGGTAGGATTCCCCTGGATTTAATATTCAGCACCCCAAAAAATCTTTTGTGGGGTTGGGGTTGTAGTTCAGTGGTAGAGCATTTGCCTAGAAAGCATGGGGCTTTGGGCTCCATCCCCAGCACCACCCAACAAATAAAACACAGCTTTTAGGCCTGTCCCAAGTGGGTCGGGCCTCATCTGGAACCTCCAGCTCCTTGACACTTCCACACTCTTCTGGAGGAGGAAAGCCTGGAAGCCTGAGGAGGCCTCATGGCTGAGCAGTGTCCTAGAGGCACCTTCCCAGGAAGGCGTTCCCCCCCTTTCATCCGCTGCTGTCGGACTCTCCAGGTGCACCAGCATCAAAGCGGGAGGTACGGGGTACTCCCTATCAGGACGTATCTATGTACATTCCCACGGGTGCTGTTTGATATGCTTGATTATGGAATGAAAGCCAAATAAAGGACCAAGAGGCCCCATTGATTGCCTCATCTGAGTAAGGCATTTGTGAAGAACACTGGGGCACCTACCACCTGAGCAGAAAACACAAGCACCTACTGCTGCCTGTGAGCTTCACAAGTGTCTGCCTCAGGCAGAGGCCTGCAGCCCTCAGAGCTTAGTGGAAGAATGCCACCTTGCTGCACACTCTCTCAGCTCTGCCACCTGCATCCTCTTGCTGGAGAAGATGACAGAGCCGTTGCTGTTCTTAGTCACTCTGGGTGAATGGCTGAGACTGGGAACTGTAAGGGACCATCGTCAAAACCACGGGCACCTGCCTCCTTTTACATACAAAGAAACTGAAGCTGGGGCTGAAAGAGTAACTTTCCCAGAAACAGTCCTCACTCCTAGCACAGCACTCTTTCAGTGAAATGGAGCAGGATGGACCATTGGCAGAGACTAAATACATCTTAAAAGGAAAAAAAATCCCCTACACAATGAGGACAGATTCTTCAGCACAGCATGGAGGGTGCCAGGGCTTCTCAAACTGCCGAGGAACTTGCCATGTCCCAAGCTTGTCACTGAAGCTGATGTTGATCCTACTTGTTTGGTACAAAGTGCAGTGAATTGGTTTAAAAAGCTATGGGATGAGGCTGCCCTCTAGTGGCCCAGAAAATCAGTCTGGCCATGTTCTTGTCAACCCATGTCAATAGAGATGCCTATGGAGGGAATTCCTATTTTATTCTTTCTCAAGCCCTCGGGGCTGTGGTAACTCTGTTGACCTCTGAACACCAGCCGTCAATTTGCCCATTGTATAGCAGGCTAGCTTTTTGTGTTTTGTTTTCTCTCACATTTAGAGGATTCACTTCCCTAACAAAATTCACACTCCTAAAAGCAAGAGTCTGTCTTATGTTCTTCCACAACTTCTACCCTGTCGTCCACTTGGCCAGACGCGAAATTAGAAGGCTCATTGGGATAGAAAGGAATCTTCTATCCTTCACCCTACCCCCTGCCCCCCCCAAAAAAGAATCCCGTCATTTCTCATTTGTTTCTAAACCTTCTAATCTCACCTCTCTGATCTGCAGTTCTCCAAGTAGTTGAATCATCCGAATCCCTCAGAAAGCTTATAGGACTCAGTTTCCTGGGCCTGACTCCAGCCCTGCTGAATCAGTCCTTGCGGTTTGAGCCAGGAAATCTGCTTTGCAAACTTCCCAAGTGTTTTTTGATGTGCAGCCAGGTTTGGCAGCCAACTGCTCT
The DNA here is from genome assembly GCA_004027655.1 of Graphiurus murinus. Lineage (NCBI taxonomy): Eukaryota > Metazoa > Chordata > Mammalia > Rodentia > Gliridae > Graphiurus > Graphiurus murinus. The sequence continues at coordinate 2,024 of PVLC010010894.1, forward strand.
AAATCCCCATGTACAGTGATTTCTCATCGTGTTTCCCCCACAGTGTCTCCAGAGGTCTTCAGCTGGTGTCACTTATTAAAACTGACCGTTTTGAGATTCATTCAGAAATAGTCAGCGTGCTATTCTGACTGGGTGACATGGGAAGGAAGAAAGGACCACAGAGACGGACTGAAGGCATTTGCCTCAGTTGCCAGGAGTTCTGTGTTCATAGCAGAAAATACCGAGACCAATACCTCTATGCTGACTGGGCAGGTTGTTGATCTGTAGTTGTAAATGTTTGGGCTGGATAGGGAGACAGAGGTTTGTTGAGTACCCAGTTACTTATTTTTATCTATTATAAGTTAGTTTGGTTTTCAGGATAACCGTATAAAGTATGCGGCATTGCCCCCTCCCCTTTTTGGTACTAGAGATTGGGCCCAAAGGTATTCTACCTCTGAGCTACATCCACAATTGTTTTTTTGAAACAGGGTCTCGCTAGGTTGACAAGAGTCTTGCTACTTGCTGAGGCTGTCCTCGAACCTGCGATCCTCCTGTCTCAGTCTCCCAAGTACTGAGATTACAAGTGTGTGCCACCACACACAGCTATCCTCTTACAAAAGAAAATATCGAGACTTAAGAAAGATGCCAGGCATGGTGACTCACACTTGTAATCCCAGTAATTGGGAAACTAAGACAGGAGGATTGTAGGTTTGAGGCCAGCCTCAGCAACTTAGCAAGGCCCTCTACAACCTATCAAGAGCCTGTTTCAAAATAAAAATAAAATAGGGCTGGGGATGTAGCTCAGAGGTAGAATGCCTCTAGGTTCAATCCCCAGTGCCACAAAAGGAAAAAATAATACTAGAGAAAGAAAGTTGGGTAACTTGCCCAAGGTCACATCAGTTGGTTATTGTCAGAGTCTACATTTGAATACGAGCCTGTTTCCAAGGCCGGCGTTAGTAAGGTAAGAGTTACCAACCTGCTCTTTCTCCTCCAGGCTAAGCGCGCAGTGCAACGGGGAGCTACTGCAGTCATCTTTGATGTATCTGAAAACCCAGAAGCGATTGACCAGGTAAGTCGGGCGGGTCTGGGCTACCACAGGGCGGTTCGCCTGTCCACTCAATCCTGCCGCCCTCATCTGGGGCCTTTGCACTTGCCACTGGAGTTAGATGTGCGTGAGAGCACATCAGACCCGAGGGAGGCATGTTGGAGAGGCCAAGAACACGGAGTCGGGGGCTGGAGGCATTTTCAAAGACCCCTCCGGGACCCTCACAGCTGTGGTGCTCAGAGATTTCAAGGATTCCCAGATGGGGGTTTAGTGGGGGTTTTCCCTCTAGCCTTTTTCTCTTGCTATTTGTTTTTTGATGCTGGGGACGGAACCTAGGGCCTTGTGCATATGAAGCAAGTGCTCTGCCCCTCAGCTGCATCCTCAGCCCTCTCTCCTTCAGATAAGCCATCTTCTAATCAGGGCTCTCTCTTCTTCCTCAGCTAAACCAGGGCTCGGAAGATCCGCTCAAGAGGCCAGTGGTGTATGTGAAAGGCGCAGATGCCATCAAGCTGATGAACATTGTCAACAAGCAGAAAGTGGCTCGAGCCAGGATCCAGCACCGCCCTCCTCGAGTGAGTGTCCATGCTGGCCAGCGGCCTGGCAGCTTTGCCCCTACTGTGCCTTTGTTTCCTGTGGGCTCTCTGCTTTTATTCCTGTCGGCTTTCTTCTAAAATGCCAGTGTAAGCCGGGCATGGTGGCGCATGCTTTGTAATCTCAGTATTTGGGAGGCTGAGACAGGAGGATCGCAGGTTTGAGGACAGCCTCAGCAAGTACCCAGAGAGATCCTCTTTTAAAATAAAATAGGGCTGATGTGGTGGCACATGCTTGTTAATCCCAGTACTTAGGAGGCTGAGACTGGAGGATCCAGGTTCGTGACCAGTCTCAGGTACTTAGTGAGGCCCTCCACAACTTAGGGAGACACTGTTTCAAAATAAAGAATAAAAAATAAGGCTGGGGTGTAGCTTGGAGATAGAATGCCCCTGGGTTCAATCCATAGTGCCACAAAAAATAAAATAGGGCTGAGGGTGTAGCGTAGAGATAGAATGCCCCTGGGCTCAATCCCCAGTACCACAAAAATAAGTTAATTAAATGCCAGTATACCCCAGGTTTCTGCAGGGAACCCATATTCCTTTCACCCACATTCCTTTATAGTAATTGAAAAAAATCTTTCCAGAAATAGATGACGTGTGCAGAGAAGTCTTTGGCTTCTTCCACTTGGCCCTCACTCCTGGTAACCTCAGCCTTCCTCCTTTCCCCTCCTGTCTTCCTCTGAGAGGCAAACTGAGGAGGATCAAAGCAACACCCAGTACTGGGGTTCCCAGGTCAACCTCCTTCCATTTGATCTGGGCACTAGAGAAAAAACCCGTATGTCCTTTCCATAGGATAAATTATCTTCTTGAAACACCCCATCTCACAGCAGAGTCAGGAAAAGTTAGGTTGCAACTGGGATTGACTGTGATACACACCAACAGCAGTTAGGCTTCTTCTCAGTGTGTCAAAGACACTGCTGGCCATTAACTCTTGTCTGGCATCTTCTGCCCAACCTCCGGCTGAAAGATTCTAGGGACCTAGGGCTGGTGTCCCACTTACAACTTATTTCCTCCTCTTCACAGGTGGGGTGATGTTTCTGTTGCATGTACAAAGTATCTCATTAGCACAGCTCTACTATTGGCTAAGCTCATGTCCTGGGGGAGGCAACTTCAAGTTGTAGGGACCGAGTTCTGTGAGGAAAAAGATACTAGAGGGAATTTGCAGAAGAACTGACTTGCTGGCTTCTTTTTAAAGGAAAAAAGACCGCTTTGGTAAATATGACTCACTGTAGTGGAAGCTGATATTTGTGGAAGCAGCATACAATTTTCTGAGTTGTTGTAAACCGTTAATTATATGGTTAGTAATCACTGTTCCCTCAAAACATGACACTCACTCCTTTGTCCCATAAATGTGATTATTTGTGTTTATTTGGAAGTGCCTTTCTTACTGGTTACAGCAAACTTTTCGCTCTTCCACGGGGGGGGGGGGGGGGGGGCTTTACAAATAGAGTCCTGAGACCACTGCAGGCCTCCCCCATTACAGCAAAAGCACTCCCTGGGCCCAGAGAGCACACGTGTGCGTGTGAGCAGAAGCCCAGGGATTCCCTGCACTCTGAGGGGGACCCTCGCCCCACATGCCCTGTCCTCTCCACCAGGGCTGACAGCCCATGTGCCCATTGCCAGGCTGAAGAGAGGCTTTGACTCATTGTGTTTGTTTTCTTTTCAAGCAACCCACCGAGTACTTTGACATGGGAATTTTCCTGGCTTTCTTCGTTGTGGTCTCCTTGGTCTGCCTCATCCTCCTTGTCAAAATCAAGCTGAAGCAGCGACGCAGTCAGGTAATCCTTCAGAGCAGCTGGGAACGGGCCATGTCGCTGGTGAAAGTCAGGGCTCTGGCCCACCTACTGTCTCGGGTCTGAGCTCCCAGCCTGTCCCCAGTAGCCCAAGGGCCAGCCAGGCTTCCTGCACTGTGCCTCTGCTCTTCCATAATGGCCAGGCCCACAGCGGCCCAGGCTAGGGACGTTTCCAGCTAGTTTTTCAGAGTAAATGTGTAAATGAATGTTTCCCTGGAGCCCTAGAGCCTTGCTTCTCAAACATATCTGGGCCCCCTCTGCACGTGGGAGCTTGGTGGAAATGCCGAGTCCCAGGCCACGCCCCCACCTGCTGAATCCAAACGTGTCTCCCACACTCTGGGTGACTCTTGATAAACAGTGCAGCCACAGTGGCACTCAAGCCAGCATATCGCTGTGCGCTTTAGGAAAGATTTGGGTAGGGGGTGGCAAGAGAACAAGCAGGAAATGGACTCAGATATGTGGCAGAGTAATGCCCCAAGAGATGGAAGCGGCCTGTCAAGAGGAGAACACGAGGGTCCAGGGGCACCCCGACAGATCCAGGACTGGTGCTCACTGAGCATCCCCCCCTCGGTGCCTGGTGCCAAGGCTCTTGGGCACTGACTGCCTCAGCGCAGAGCAGGAGCCTTTGACATACAGGGGGCTGACCACTCAGGGCCTACAGAGCTGAGAAGCTGCGGGGCCAGGGAATTGAAGGAGACCCTGCCTTTGCCATGAAGGTGAGACCTTGGCTAGTACCACCACTTCAGGGGAGTTGAGGCTGATGTCACGTGCATGCCAGGTCCAGTCTGTTCTAGCCTGACAAAGACTAGCACTTGCCTGTCCAGGACATCGGGTGCCATGGCTTGGAGTGGCTACAACCAGGAATATGTACTAGCTCTTAACACTGACCCTCTTGTGCCATGCAGAATTCCATGAACAGGCTGGCTGTACAGGCTCTGGAGAAGATGGAAACCAGAAAGTTCAACTCTAAGAGCAAGGGGCGCCGGGAGGGGAGCTGTGGGGCCCTGGACACCCTCAGCAGCAGCTCCACGTCCGACTGTGCTATCTGCCTGGAGAAGTACATCGATGGCGAGGTAGTGGCAGATGCAGGGCCTCTCTGGCTGAGGGAGGAGGTGGGCAGATCAGTGGAGGCACTGGGGTACACCGTCTTGCAGTACCACCCAGGTTCTAGGGCATGCTTGAGACATTCTAACCATTTCCCCAGGGAAGGAGGGAGTACAGCGCTCTCTAGAGGATCCAGCAGAATGCAGACGATTTCATAAGTTGACCAGAAATAGAAAGCGGGCAAAAAAATGTCTAGTTTTAAGAATATTCACAGCCAGGTGCATCATAGGATTTTGGTATATGCCTACAATCCCAGTACTTTGGCAGGCTGAGACAGGAGGATCACAGGTTTGAGGATAACCTCAGCAATTTAGCAAGACCCTTGCTAAGTTTCAAAATAAAAATAAATTTTTAAAGGGCTGAGGGTGTAGCTCAGAGGTAGAATGTCCCTGAGTTCAATCCACAGTACCCCCCCCCCAAAAAAAAAGAGTGAGAATATTCACACATTGGCTTTTAGAATCATTCTTCTGAAACCTCCTAATACTTGACATAGTATTTTATTTACAAAGAGACAAGGAATTTTGTTTTTCTTGTAGCTCTTTATTTTGAAAGTTTCAAACCTTCAGAAAAGTTGTAAGGATAGTACGGTGAACAACATACATTATTCACTTAGAATCACTCGTCATTAACCTACTGCCGCCTCTGTTCACGCTCTGGATAGATAGCCGCATACTTACACACAGTTGGAGCAGGGACAAACCACTTGCCTCTGCAGACACTGGGGATTCTTGCATAGACTCTGGGTACAGACTGCGGGCTTCTCTCCCTGCCCAGGTGGGTTCTAGCTTTGAGAACTTAGGCAAGTGACTTCGTTATTTTTGCCTACACTCATGACATAGGCCTGAGACTGACCAGTATTCCAGATGATCACAAAGGCTACTTGAAAAAATACAGGTAGGTAGCCAGGCATGGTAGTGCACGCTTGTAATCCCAGTACTTGGGAGGCTAAGACCGGAGGATCAGAGTTCGAGGCCAGCCTCAGCTACTTAGTGAGGCTCTCCACAACTTAGTGAGATCCTGTTTCAAAATAAAGAATAAAAAACCCGGGCGTGGTGGCGCACGCTTGTAATCCCAGCATTTGGGAGGCTGAGACCAGAGGATCCGGGTTCGCGGCCAGCCTCAGCTACCTAGTGAGGCACTCCGCAACTTAGTGAGACCCGATTTCAAAAATAAAGAATAAAAAGTAGGGCTGGGGATATAGCTTGGAGGTGGAATGCCCCTGAGTTCAATCCCCAGTACCGCAAAAAAAAAAAGAATAAAAAATAGGACTGAAGGTGTAGCTCAGAAGTAGAATACCCCTGAGTTCAATCCTCAGTACCACAAAAAAAAAAAAAAAAAAAATACAGGTGGTCCAGGCATGGGGGCATACTTCAGTAATCTCAGTACTTGGGAGGCTGAGACAGGAGGACTGCAGCCCTCAGTAATTTAGCAAAACCTTGTTTCATAATTAAAAATAGAAAGGGCTAGAGGGGTAGCCCAGAGGTATAATTCTCCTAGGTTCAATCCCCAGTACCAAAAGGTAGAATTAAATGAAAACTTAAATGATGGGCCAAGTGTGGTGGCATGTACCTGTAATCCTAGTACTTGGGAGGCTGAGACAGGAGGATTGCAAGTCCAAGGACAGCCTAGGCAACTTGGCAACAAGACCCTGTCTCAAGAAGAAAAAACTAAGGCCAGGCATGGTGGCGCACGCTTGTAATCCCAGCATTTGGGAGCCTGAAACCGGAGGATCCAGGTTCGTGGCCAGCCTCAGCTACCTAGGGAGGCACTCCACAACTTAGTGAGACCCTGTTTTTTTTTTTTTTTTTTTTTTTGCAGTACTGGGGATTGAACTCAGGGGCATTCTACCTCCGAGCTATACCCCCAGCCTTATTTTTTATTCTTTATTTTGAAACCGGGTCTCACTAAGTTGTGGAGTGCCTCACTAGGTAGCTGAGGCTGGCCGCGAACCCAGATCCTCCGGTCTCAGCCTCCCAAATGCTGGGATTACAAGCGTGCGCCACCACGCCCGGCTCGTGAGACCCTGTTTTTTAAAATAAAGAATAAAAAATAGGGCTGGGGGTATAGCTCGGAGATAGAATGCCCCTGAGTTCAGTCCCCAGTGCCGAAAAAACAAAAAAGAAGAAGAAGAAGAAAAAACTATAGGTGGATCCTCTTGGCATTCTATCAGACACAATGTTAAGTCAGGATGGTCAGAGAAGGCAAAGTAAAATTAGCACCCCCTCACCCCATGCCCTCCCTTCAAGCTGTGTCCCCTCTCTCCTTTCCCAGGAGCTGCGAGTTATCCCCTGTACGCACCGGTTTCACAGGAAATGCGTGGACCCATGGCTGCTGCAGCACCACACCTGCCCCCACTGTCGGCACAACATCATAGGTAAGTGTCACCTGTGTTAGTCATTGCTGAACAGCCAAGTAGTGACACATGCCACAGGCTGGTGAGCAAGTACAACCACCACAGCACTGCCTTTTGAATTGCAGGCATGGTGGGCTTGGGATTTGGAGGTTGGCTGCCCTGCCAGACCTTCAGAAAGCTTGGCATTAATCACCCTGCAGAGCCGGGTGTGGTGGCGCACACTTGTAATCCCAGCATTTGGGAGGCTGAGACTGGAGGATCCGGGTTCACTGCCAGCCTCAGCTGCTTAAAGCAGTGAGGCCCTCCGCAACTTAGTGAGACCCTGTTTCCAAATAAAGAATAAAAAATAGGGCTGGGGCTGTAGCTCAGAGGTAGAATGCCCCCAGGCTCCATCCCCGTATTGCAAAAAAAAAAAAAAAAAAGGAATCACCCTGCAGCCAGGCATGGTGGTGCAAGCCTGTAATCCCAGTACTTGGGAGGCTAAAACAGGAGGACCAAAGGTTCAAGGCCAGCCTCAGCTACTTAGTGAGGCACTCCACAACTTAGTAAGACCTTGTTTCAAAATAAAGAATAAAATATAGGGCTAGGGATGTAGCTCGGAGGTAAAATGCCTCTGAGTTCAATACCCAGTACCGCAATAAATAAATAAATAATAAAAAATAATCACCCTGTAGCCGGGTGTGGTGGCACATGCTTGTAATCCCAGTACTTGGGAGGCTGAGACAGGAGGATCATAGGTTTGAAGCCAGCCTCAGCAACTTAATGAGACTCTCAGAAACTTAGTGAGGCCCCGTTTCCATATAAAATAAGTCTAGAATGTAGCCCAGAAGTAGAAGGCTCCTTGGTTCCATCCCCAGTGCCACAAAAAAAAAAAAAAAAAAAATCACCTCGAAAGCCAGGTGTGGTGACACGTGCTTGTAATCCCAGTACTTGGGAGGCTGAGACAGGAGGATCACAGGTTTGAAACCAGCCTCAGCAACTAATGAGACCCTGTTTCAAACCAATATATATATATAAAACAAGGGCTAGGGGTGTAACTCGGTAGAATACACCTGGGTTCAATCCCAGTGCCATAAAAAAAAAGAAGAATCACCCTGAGGGGCTGGGGTGTAGCTCCCTGGTCGAGTGGTTGCCTAGCATGCTCAGAGGCCCCAGCATTACCCCGAATTCAAGCTTGGGCTGCACACGCAGTGGCTTCCTGGCCTCTCGGGCAGGCTGGCAGTAATGATGCTTCCATGCCTGGACCACGGGCTGGCTCACAGGGCCACAGTGACGACAGGTGTTCAGCGGCACTTACTGCTGCTCCCTCGTGGCCATTACAGCTTGGGCCCGGGCAGGGGACACCTTTATCTTTGTGCCCTTCTTACTCCATAGACTCTGGTGCCCTCATCAGGTAGAGCAGTGAGGAGGTGCAAGACTGGCCCTTCCGCGGGTGACCGCCTTTCACGGAGAGGCAGGGTGGACCCTGGCCTGTGGTCCAGCTTGCTGCTTGGGCCTCTGCTTTTTTAGCCCTCTGGCCCCTGACACCAGTACTCTCAGCCTGCTTACCTGTTTCTTTACCTCTCTCCAGAACAAAAGGGAAACCCAGGAGCCATGTGTGTGGAGACCAGCAGCCTGGCACGCAGCCGGCAGCAGAGGGTGACCCTGCCGGTACATTACCCTGGCCGTGTGCACAGGACCAACGCCATCCCAGCCTACCCCACGAGGACAAGCATGGACTCCCACGGGAACCCCGTCACACTGCTCACCATGGACCGGCACGGGGAGCAGAGCCTCTATTCTCCACAGACTTCCGCCTACATCCGCGGCTACCCGCCCCTGCACCTGGACCACACCCTGGCTGCTCACCGCTGCGGCCTGGAGCACCGGGCCTACTCCCCGGCCCACCCCTTCCGCAGGCCCAAGTTCAGCAGCCGCAGCTTCTCCAAGGCAGCTTGCTTCTCGCAGTACGAGACCATGTACCAACACTACTACTTCCAGGGCCTCAGCTACCCGGAGCAGGAGGGCCAGCCCCCACCCAGCCTCACGCCCAGGGGCCCAGCCCGCGCCTTCCCCCCGAGTGGCGGCAGCAGCCTGCTCTTCCCCACCGTGGTGCACATGGCCCCGCCCTCCCACCTGGAGAGCGGCAGCACGTCCAGCTTCAGCTGCTATCACGGCCACCGCTCTGTGTGCAGTGGCTACCTGGCCGACTGCCCGGGCAGCGACAGCAGCAGCAGCAGCTCCGGCCAGTGCCACTGTTCCTCCAGCGACTCCGTGGTGGACTGCACCGAGGTCAGCAACCAGGGCGTGTACGGGAGCTGCTCCACCTTCCGCAGCTCCCTCAGCAGCGACTATGACCCCTTCATCTACCGCAGCCGGAGCCCCTGCCGCACCAGCGAGGCGGGGGGCTCGGGTCGGGGGCCCGCCGTGGGCCTCGAGGGCTCCCCGCCGCTGGAGGAGCTCCCGGCCGCACACGGTCAGGGTGCTGAGAGAGCCGAGCCGTGGCTGGGCCCTGCCTCTCCCTCGGGGGACCAACTGTCCACCTGCAGCCTGGAGATGAACTACAGCAGCAACTCCTCGCTGGAGCACAGGGGGCCCAACAGCTCTACCTCAGAAGTGGGGCTCGAGGCCTCTCCTGGGGCCGCCCTGGACCTCAGGAGGACCTGGAAGCGGGGCCGGGAGGGGCTGTCGTGTGCCTGCTGCTGCGAGCCTCAGCCCTCCGCCCTGGGACCCAGTGCAGGGGCAGCCGGCGGCGGTGGCAGCACCTCGTTCCTGGGCGCCTCCCTCCGTGAGGGCTGTGGCCCTGCAGGGGGGGAACCGCAGCCTGGGAGCTCCCAGGGCCTGTATGGCCTCCACTCAGACCATTTGCCCAGGACAGATGGGGTGAAATATGAGGGCCTGCCCTGCTGCTTCTATGAAGAGAAGCAGGTGGCCCACAGTGGTGGGGGCGGTGGCGGCTGCTACACCGAGGACTACTCAGTGAGCGTGCAGTACACACTCGCCGAGGAGCCCCCACCCAGCTGCTGCCCGGGGGCCCGAGACCTGAGCCAGCGCATCCCCATCATTCCGGAGGACGTGGACTGTGACTTGGGCCTGCCCCCAGACTGCCAAGGGACCCGCAGCCTCGGCCCCTGGGGCGGGACGCTGGGCCTGGATGCCCTGCGGCCCTGTGGGGGCCTGGGAACAGCCTGGGAAGAGGAGCAGGTGCCGAGCTACTTGGCTGAGGTGCCGCTACAGCCTGGTTGCCCTCCAGAGCAGTCGGGTGCCACCAGAGCCAGCCTCCCCAGTGCCCCCCAGGACACTCAGGAGTCCAGCACACTGGCCGCCGAGGCTGCAGGTGAGAGGAGGGGGGGGTGCGCCAGGGCAGTGCTCTGGGGGAGCCTCTTCTCAGCCCTTCCTGGATGACCTCCGGGCCCTTGGCTTTGAACACTGTCTGTACCCGATGGCTTCCAAGTGTTCCCCAACCCTGACCTTCCTCTGAGTTCCAGACCCACTGAGCCCGGTTTCCATGTTCTTGCTTGCATCTCTCCCTGCAGAGGCCTCCCAGGCACCCCACCCTCACGTGTGCACACAGCACCCACCCCGAGCGAGCCTCAGACACAGCTCTTCTCTGCATGCCCTCCACCGTCCCTCTGCCTTCCAGGAGTCTCCTGAGGCTGCGCTTGCCTTCTGTCCCACTCAGGAAGCAGAGTAGCCTTTTTTTTTTTTTTTTTGGTTTTGTTTTGGTTTTTGTTTTGTTTTTTGCGGTACTGGGGATTGAACCCAGGGGCATTCTACCTCCCGAGCTATACCCCCAGCCCTATTTTTTATTCTTTATTTTGAAACCGAGTCTCACTAAGTTGCAGAGGGCCTCACTAGGTAGCTGAGGCTGGCCTCGAACCCGGATCCTCCGGTCTCAGCCTCCTGAATGCTGGGATTACAAGCGTGCGCCACCACGCCCAGCTCTAGCCATTTTTTAAACATAAGTTAATGTCTTTACACTAGAACGTCCCTTAATGATTTGCCATTACCTTTGGAATCTTGAAACTCGAACTGCTGGCCCAGTTCTATGTGATCCCACCCCTGCCAACCCATCAGACCAGCCTGCCCCGCTCTCCGAGTGTTTGCTGGATTACCCCCCCGTGGCCTCTGCCCTGCCCCTCCAGCACCGAGCTCATTTCAGCTCCAGACCTCTCTGGACTCCTCCAGATCCCATTCTGACCAAGCCCATTGTTTTATGGGAGGTCTGTAAGCTGGGCGGGGGGGGGGGGGCTTCTCAGTGCCTGCACCTGTGCCTGGCACACACTGGCACTCAGTTAACGTCACTTTTGTATGTCATGTTCTCATGCCAACTCAGCCCTTCCAGAAGGCTCTGAGATGAGGAGTCCTGGCTCCTAAAAGACAGCAGGTGTAGCCGGGCGTGGTGGCGCACGCTTGTAATCCCAGCATTCGGGAGGCTGAGACTGGAGGATCCGGGTTCGAGGCCAGCCTCAGCTACATAGTGAGGTACTCCACAACTTAGTGAGACTCGGTTTCAAAATAAAGAATAAAAAAATAGGGCTGGGGGTGTAGCTCGGAGGTAGAATGCCCCTGAGTTCAACCTCCAGTACCGCAAAAAAAAAAAAAAAAAGACAGCAGGTGTGTGTTTGTTCATGCATTTGTTTGTGTCCCGGGGATTGAACCAGGGGTATTCTACCCTGAGCTATACCCCCAGCCCTTTTTTATTTTTTATTTCAAAATAGGTCTCACTAAGTTGCTGAGGTTGACCTCAAACCTGGGATCCTTGACCCAGGCATGGTGGCACACCTTTGTAATCCCAGCACTTGGGAGGCTGAGACTGGAGGATCCGGGTTCTTGGCCAGCCTCAGCTATTTAGTGAGGCACTCGGCAACTTAGTGAGACCCTGTTTCAAAATAAAGAACAAAAAATAGGGCTGAGAGCCGGGTATGGTGGCACACGCTTGTAATCCCAGTACTTGGGAGGCTGAAACTGGA
>PVLC010010894.1:13939-48957 GCA_004027655.1 Graphiurus murinus
GCTACACCCCCAGCCCTATTTTTTTTTATTCTTTATTTTGAAACCGAGTCTCACTAAGTTGCAGAGGGCCTCACTAGGTAGCTGAGGCTGGCCGCGAACCCGGATCCTCTGGTCTCAGCCTCCCAAATGCTGGGATTACAAGCATGTGCCACCACGCCCGGCCAAACTTCAACTTTTTATCGTATACATGGTCCATCCACCATTGTGAGCTGTCACTTCCTGAGAGCCTGCCACTTGCAGGGGACAGAGCCACCGGTTCCTTGCCTGGTCCCTGTCGTCTGTTGTGCCCAAGTCCACGGTGCCAGCTCCCTCCCCTGATGACTGTTCTCTGTTTCTCTCCCAGGAACAGAATCTCACCTAGGAGACAGCAGCAGCACGGAATCCTGAGCTCAGAAGGAACTCTTATCCGGAAATTGGGAACTGTACGGAGACTCCAACTCTGACTTCCTTTAAAAAAAAAAAGAAAGAAAGAAAAAAAATTTTTTTAGCTTTGACAAACACAAAAGTGGTAATAAAGAGAGCCCTCCTTCTCAACCCAAAATGTGAGCCCCCTGTGGCAACCGTCCCCCATTAACAAACCAACAGACAAAATTCTCTGAGTCCTTTGCCTCTTTTGATAACATGTTATTCTTCTGTTTTGTAAAGTGTGTGCTTGGGGTTCTGAGGTGTGTGGGATTGAGTTCTCTGCTTTGTTTTTTTTTTAAGATATTATATGTAAATGTAAAGTTATTTAAATATATATTTTAAAGAACCCTAACCACCAACTTTTGCTAAAAAAGAAATCACTGCTGCATTAAATGAACCACACATGTGTGATACTGTCGCCTCCCTGGAGGGAGCTCAGGCCTTTGAAACGCTCAGGGCTACACCTGCCTTAGAAATGAACCAGAAACTTGAAGTAAAGCTAGTCGATATGGGTACAAACTCTGAGGAACAATGCAAAGCCGCCTCTTCCTTTCTTGTGGCAAATCCAAACATACGATCAGGTCTTCTCAGAAGCCATGTTTCTCCGCCTGCACCTTTGGGCAGGTGTTGGAGAAGGCGAGGAACAGGCCAGAAGGTCTGCAGCACTGAGGAGCTGGGTGGCACCGTTGCTGCGTAAGCCCCAGGGTGACAGGGACACTTCTGCCCGGTATCCTCAATCTGTCCCTTCAGGTCACCATCCCAATAAAACATGAGTTCACAGTCGCAAGGGAAGTGTCCTTGGAGTCCTCTACCTGAACTCTGACCCCGGAGCAGGGAAGAAGAAGCTTTCCCTTCACAGATCCTGACTGGGGAATCCTTTGCAAATATAGTTTGGGCTTCCTGCCGCTGGCTACAGAAATGGCTCGAGGGGGTGTGTGGGGCATGCACCCGGGAGGAATGTAGTTTTGTGGCCTTAGTGTCCAGTGGGGCTGGGGGAGCATGCCTTCCACACACTCAGCTGTGTACCACCCCCTGGAGATGGGCTGGGTGTGCACGCCTGTAGGGCTGCCCTGCCCCTCGCCTGCTGCTTTCTTGGGCTGCCCTTCTGGGGGCATGCTCTCAGACCCCATAGGGTGTGCACTGAGCTCTCTTTGATACTTTTCCAATCCCTTTTCCCCCACAGAAGCACCCTTCAGGGTCATTCAACCCTCTGCCTCATGGCTGAAATTCTCATCTCGCCTGCAAATGTCTACTATCCTGTCTACCTAATGCACTATTATGTATTGATTCTCCATGAGACAGAGAGGCTGTCAAATAGTTTAGACCCAAAGGGTAGGTTTTGTATATTTTTCCAGCCTTTTATTTGTTTTAAGGGGGAGGGAGAGTTTTTAAAACCCAAACCGTTTTGTTTTTTTTTTAAATGTTTCATTTTTAAAAGGGAGAATCTATTTAAAACTACTTCAGATCAGGGATTGTCAACTTTTTGTCCAATGTATTTCTTGTTCTTGTTTTCTCCCTTAGTGGAAACTAATCATATTAGCCCTCGTGTTCACTAACTCTTCTGGTCACTTTTCTTCACTCATTTAGCATGCGTCTGTTGCCATCTGGAAGAGTTTGGTCCCCTGGGCCTTAGCCACCCTGTGTTGTCAGGAGACCCCAGCACCCCTCTCCCGTCAGGCTCACAGGGCGTCAGAGGCCAGACGGGAACTTTTTGAACGAGATCTCACAGTATCTTTAAAGCCCTAGCCTGTGATCAGGACATTTGCTTGTTTCTAGCCACGGTTTGACAGGGGAGAGGGGGAAAAAAAATCCCAGCATCAAATGATTCAGCCATTTGCCACTTAGGAACTCACTGTGGTGAGATTTGTCCTCCAGCCTCTGGGGTCCAGTCTCTTGGGGGCTGCCCTCCCAGGCTGTGCCCAGCACACCTGTTGGTGAGGGTGTGAGAAGCTCCCGAGCTGTTGACATGCGATCAGGGCCGCCTTTATTTCTGGGGCCAGGAGCAGCAGCTGCTAAGGACAACAGCTTGCATTACACGGCTTTCGGGAAAGGGAGGGAACCTGGCTTTTAACATGAACTGCAAAGAGCAGCTTCTCATTGTTGAGATTTTTTTTGTTGTTGTTTGTGGTTTTGCTTTTTTGTTTTTAATGCCTTTGAGTGCATATTATCTTCCTTGTCTGAAACTGTACCCCCAACACACTTTCTTTAGCCCTGGCTGGAAAGCCACTCCTCAAGAGCCTTAAGTGATAAATAGATGAGCAGAGAATTTGGCTGCCACTGGCTTGTTTAAAAAATGCATCCGATTTCCATTTGAAAGAGTCGTAACTGCAGACGACAAAAGCACATTTAATTTTTGTAGTTTATAGGTGGTGGAGACGAATGAAATCTTACAAACTGGAATGTCAGCCATCATCTTTCACATTTGGGTCGACTCATCACACACACACAGGGAGGTCACCAAAATAAAAGAACCAACTGTCTTGCATCGCCATTTAAGTCAAAAGAAATGTCTTCTTGAGAGCTCTGGGACGCTGCTAGTGGCTACCAGTACCTTTTTCAGTGGACTCTTGGTGGCGCGTGGTGGTTTTATTGCCAGGGAGCTGGGGTAGCTCGCATTCCCCTGGGAATTCCCTGTCCCCAGGGCAGGGGCCTCAGTAGGGCATGGTTTGGTGGCCTGGCCCTGGGTAGAGGACAGCTGTGTAAATCTAGGACCAGCTGAAAAATGGAAGTTTGGGCATTCTGACCCATGAGGCACCTCTTTGCGGGCACAGCTCCATGAGTGCTTTAGCTCTCCCTCCCTCCCGTCTCCTCGGAGCCCAGGCCGTTCAATTAGGCTCCATCCGCTGCCCCATCCCGCAGACCCTCCCCGTGTGCTTCTGGTGGCTGCTTGAGGTTCACACAAGACTAATGCTTTTTAAATGAGGTCTAAAAAATAATTACTAACCAAGAGCATTGTCTTTTAAACAACTGCTTCTTTTCTGTTCTTTATAAAACTCTATTGTGTTGGTCTAACAAGGCACTATTTTCAAAAGTTGTTTTTTGTTGTTTTGTTTTGTTTTTCCTCCCATGGCACTTAAGAGAGATTTTGTAAAGACTTTGCTATAAAGATTTTGTAATAAAATGGTCTAAGGGCTCTTTTTCCAACGTTACCATTTTTTTAAAAAATGTTTTAAAAGCTAGAAAACAACTTATGTATATTCTGTATATGTATAGCAGCACATTTCATTTATGGAAATATGTTCTCAGAATATTTATTTACTAATATATTTATCTTAAGCCATGTCTTATGTTGAGAGTGTGACATTGTTGGAATAATCATTGAAAATGACTAACACGAGGCCCTGTAAATACATGATAATTGCACACGGATTTTACATATTTGCAGACCAAAAATGATTTAAAACAAGTTGTAGTCTTCTATGGTTTTGTAACAAATTGTACAGACGACTGTAAAAAATACTGTAAGAAATACAATTTTATCAAGTGTTGTGTGTTGTCGCTCTGTGTTCAGTTAAGGTCTTCAGACTCCACCAGCAAGAGCTTTGCCTGGGCAGGCCAGTTCTCTGTGCTTCAACTCGCCCACTTCCTGTTTGTTTGTTTATTTATTTATTTATTTATTTATTTATTTATTTATTTATTTTTGCGGTACTGGGGATTGAACTCAGGGGCATTCTACCTCCCAGCTATACCTCCAGCCCTATTTTTTTTTAGTATTCTTTATTTTGAAACAGGGTCTCACTAAGTTGCAGAGTGCCTCACTAGGTAGCTGAGGCTGGCCGCGAACCCGGATCCTCCTATCTCAGCCTCCCGAATGCTGGGATTACAAGCGTGCGCCACCGCGCCCGGCTCCCCGCTTCCCATTTATATGGAAGCATCCGTGTAAATCCTCTTCTGTCAACAGAGTCCAGGTCACGGGCATCTCTGCAGCCATGGGCGAGCATCTGCGAGGGGCAGCGTGGGTTTATGTCCTGGAGGTGGTGGTAAACTTTGGGCTCAGTGTGTGGAGGGGGCTAGGGAAAGAGGTAGGCAATGATTGAGGGCCCAGCAGCGCACTTTGTAAAAATAGGGAACATAGGTTGGATGTAGACCATTGGATTCATCCGTCAGGCTTTTTCTACCTGGAAGACCAAGAGACCCTCAAGCCCTTGTAAGGGGAAAAAAATCCCTAAGCACTTAGCCCTCGAAATTCCCCAACCATGTGTTGGCAACTGTCACAGACCTGTATCCCAGATACCCAGGAGGTTGAGGCAGGAGGATCATTTGAGCCCAAGAGTTCAAGGCCAGCCTGGGCAACATAGACCCCATCGCTTAAAAAACACACAACATGCTGGGCATGGTGGCATGCACCTGTAATCCCAGTACTTGGGAGGCTGAGACAGGAGGATGGCAGTTTTAAGGACAGTCTCAACAAGTAGTGAGACTCTCAGCAACCTAGCAAGGCCCCATTTCAAAAGAAAAAATAAAAAGGGCTGGGAATGTAGCTCAGCGATAGAATACTCTTGGGTTCAATCCCAGGTAACCCCCCCCCCCAAAAAAAAAAATACAAATTACCTAACCATGAGAAGAAGAGAGGGGATTTAGTCTTGAGTCAATCCCATAGCTGTCTCGTTTCCCTGGAGGGCAGTTGCTAATTTGTGAAGCACTCAAATTACTTGGAAGGTGCAAAGTGGTATTTATTATTTTTCAGACATCTAGCAGAGAATATCTTAATCTCGTGAGTTCCTATTCTTATTTTTCACTCTAATCTGGGCCATTTCTTGGGCACAGATTCCTGATGGACGCCCAGCCACTTCCTGCTGGGCACCAGGTCCTTCTGCACACCTTCGAGGACAGAAGCTTGCCCACACAGAGCTTCCCGAAGCTTTTGTTTAATGGCCTTGCCCAGCTCCAAGCTGTACCTTTTGGGGGTTCCAGCAGGATTCCACAGCATGGGCTCGACCACGGCGCGGTACAGAGCCTGGTAACCCTCTGCGGGGAGGCCATGGATGGTCAGCATGTCCTCCGACTCCTGCGCTCTCGGTGGGGTTTCAGAAAGTGACGTGTGGCCCTTCCAGGCTGCTGTCCCACGGTCCCCAGCCAGTGCTTGGGTGGCAGCCACATGTTCAGCATATCTGTCCTCCAGATCTTGGCCGACTGCTACTTTTTTCTCCTTTGAACTTTCTTTGCTCTAGCCAGGAAGAAAGCAGAGAAGTCAAAACTAAAACTTGAGAAGAGACCTCGGAATAATTATCCGGGATTTGTGACTCCGAGTCTTGGTTACAGGAGCAACCTACATTTGTCTAGCATGTTCTAGTTAACTGAATTCCTTTCTGTGTAGCACCGCGTGTGTTCCCTATGGCCCTGTGAGGTCAGCAGGAGCCAACTTGAAAGGCAGGCAAATTGGTTGCTGAGGCTGACGATGGGTTTGCCCAAGGCCACACAGCGAGGAGGCTAATAACCACAGCTGTCATCTATTGACTGCCACGCAGGATCCTAATTTACTCTGTGCCAGGCTCTGTTCAAAAGCTCTTTGCATGTGTTAACTCATTTAATCTTCATGAAACCCTATGAGGGAAAAGCCATTACCTCCCCCCATTTTATATAAAAATCAAGACACAAGCCAGGCAAAACTTGGGAGGCTGAGACAGGAGGATTACAATTTGAGGCTGGCCTCGGAGGTAGAATGCCCCTGGGTTCAATTCCCAGTACCACACACACACAAAAATATATATATATTAAAAAAAAAATAAGGCCAAGCATGGTGACACACACTTGTAATCCCACTACTTGGGAGGCTGAGACAGGAGGATCACAGGTTCACGGCCAGCCTCAGCTACTTAGCGAGGCCCTCCGTAACTTAGTGAGACCCTGTTTCAAAATAAAGAATAAAAATAGGGCTAGGAGTGGAGCTTGGGGGAGAATGCCCCTGGGTTCAATTCCTACTACCACAAAAAAAATTTTTTTTTTTTTTTTTTAAAAAGGGTCTGGGAAGCCGGGTGTGGTGGCGCACGCTTGTAATCCCAGCATTTGGGAGGCTGAGACCAGAGGATCCGGGTTCAAGGCCAGCCTTAGCTACCTAGTGAGGCACTCTGTAACTTAGTGAGACTCGGTTTCAAAATAGAGAATAAAAAATAGGGCTGGGGGTGTAGCTCGGAGGTAGAATGCCCCTGAGTTCAATCCCCAGTACCGCAAAAAAAAAAAAAAAAAAAAAGGGTCTGGGAGCCAGGCGTGGTGGTGCACGCTTGTAATCCCAGCATTTGGGAGGCTGAGACAGGAGGATCCGGGTTCGAGGCCAGTCTCAGCTACCTAGTGAGGCCCTCCGCAACTTAGTGAGACCCTGTTTCAAAATAAAGAATAAAAAATAGGGCTGGGGGTGTAGCTCGGAGGTAGAATGCCCCTGAATTCAATCCCCAGTACTGCAAAAAAAAAATGGAGGGGAGGGGGCTGAGGGTATAACTCAGAGGTAGAATGCCTCCTAGTACAAAAAAAAAAAAAGTCCTGGATTTAGCTGGGCATGGTGGCACACGCCTGTAATCTCAGTATTTAGGAGGCTGAGATAGGAGGATCACAAATTCAAAACTAGCGTCAGCAACTTAGCAACACCCTCAGCAACTTAGTGAGACCCTGCTTCAAAATGAAATAGAGTTGGGAGTATGGCTCAGAGGCAGAATACCCCTGGGTTCAATCCCCAGTGTCACCAAAATTAATTAATTGGATAAATAAATAGGGCTGGAGATGTAGTTCATCCGTAGAACACCCTGGACTAGATCGCCAGTACAACTAAAATAATCACGTGACCCTAAACTTCGTGCTCTTCCACTCTATCACGGGGCTCCCTCTCACCCTCCAATCCTGTATTCAGTTTTAGGATTTTCTCCACTTGATATAAACCTCTTCCACATACTTGGGAGGCTGAGACAGGAGGATCACAGCCTCAGCAACATATCAAGACTCTCAGCAACCTAGCAAAAGCCTGTTCCAAAAACAAAAAGTAAAACTGAGCTGAGGGTGTACCTTGGAGACAGAATGTCTCTGAGTTCAATCCTCAGTATCACTATATATATATATATTAAAAAACAAAGCTAAAAAAAAAAAAACAAGCCGGGCGTGGTGACACACACTTGTAATCCCAGCATTTGGGAGGCTGAGACTGGAGGATCTGGCTTCGAGGCCAGCCTCAGTTACCTAGTGAGGCCCTCCACAACTTAGTGAGACCCTGTTTCAAAATAAAGGATAAAAAATAGGGCTGGGGCTGTAGCTCGGAGGTAGAATGCCCCTGAGTTCAATCCCCAGTACCGCAAAAAAAAAAAAAAAAAAAAAAAAAAAAAAAGAAAGAAAGAAAGAAAGAAAAAGCTCTTCGGCATTAAATGCCCTCTAGCTTGACCTTCCCCTCTCCCACCATCACATTTGCTGTGCCCTGGCCCTCATCTACCTCTCTGATGCTTCCTGCAGGCCTCCTGTGTCCAGGTGAAGCCGGCAACTGCCCTGCTGATGGCTCGCTCTTGCATCCAAATGAGTTTCTTATCCTGGCCCGCTGGGTGGCTTTCACCGATGAATTGCTCCTGGGCTGAAATCTCTTCAAGGGCTTTGCTTCTCCACACTTGGAAGGTACTGGGTGTTTATCCTTCAGTTGCCTCCTGAGCACCAGCTTAACCAGGGAGAATGAACTGGAAAGTAATGGGTTCTCCACCACTTCCCAGCAAGAGGTGCCACCTGCTGCCGGGGCCGGGATGTTCTGCTTTGCACAGGTTCTGGCCATCCAGATGTTGGCGACAGCTGGCGAGACCACATAGCAGCCCTGAAGCCTGGTGTTCGGTAAGATGGACTGCCGGAGCCCGTAGGTGGGGGTGCTGGGGTCTTGTCTGGCACAGACTGGGTGCTAGAATTATAAAGGGGGTAAAAGAAATAAAAAAAAGACCAGTTCTCAAGCAGAGACTAGAAAGGCTACTTGGCAGCTAAGTACTAACATCTTTCTATAGACCACTCCTTCCACACAGACCTCAAGAAGCTTGCTATATGACCTCGCTCCTGCTCACCGAGACCTTTTTTATACCACATAGGGAAGAGATAGGATCTTTACAAGATCACAGTGATATTCAGACTTTCAGAGAAAGTAGCATGCTGAGGCAGGAAGCTGGAGGTCAGAGGGGGTTTGCTAGGAATGGAAGACAATTTCTGTCTGCTGGGAAGATAAAGGAATCCATGGCAGGAAGGAAGAGGACAGTCACTCAAGACTTTTTTTTTCTTCTTTCTTTCTTTTTGTGAACCCAGGGGCCTTCTACCTCCAGCCCTATCTTTTTTTTTTTTTTTTTCTTTTTTTGAAACAGGGTCTTGCTAGGTTGATGAGAGTCTCACTATTTGCTGAGTCTGTCCTTGAACTTGTGATCCTCCTGTCTCAGCCTCCTAAGTCCTGAGATTACAGGCGTGCGCCACTACACCGGCTCCATTCAAGACTTCTATAAGAGCTGTCATCACTTCTCAACCATGCTCCAGCACCGAAGTGACAGCAGTTAAGTCTGCCAGACCCTGAAGACACCTTCTAACCAGGCTGCCAGGAGCCAAGAAAAGCCACTAAGAAGGGAAATTTATTCTGGGTCCATAAAGGCAAAAGCACAGCGTAAGTTAGGCTTGCTTCCATTCCCTGGGACAAGAAAACCATTTGCACAGATTAGAATCATACACTTAAAGAAACCTGGCTTGCTAAGAAATGTCATCTATAAAAAATAAAATCACCTTACCATATTTCGGTTGCCTTAAATTTTATTTTAGCTAGCTTAGTAGGGGGAAGAAATATCTATTTTCTTTCTTTCTTTCTTTTTTTTCCTCTCCCTCTCTTTTAAAATATTTCTAGTCACCTGTCTTTCTCTGCCTCAATCATGTATGGGCAAATTGCTGTTTGCTTAGTTTGGGCTTACATGCAGGCAGTTTTGAGGCATTATCTCTAGTATTTGTGATGTCACTTTGGTTTGTGATGTGGGTGTGGATGGGTGTTACATCATCAGTTTTTATAGTTAAATTATCTTGGGAAAAGTTCTATTTTGTTATACTCACAGCCTCAGGAAGTTCTAAAGTCCTCATTTGCCCCAGAATGGCTTGGGTAAAGATCCTAATATTCTTAAGAAGCACGTTTTGCATGAAATATGCAGAACAGATTTGCAGATATGCTAGTTAGGTGGATCTTGTGTGTGTGTGTGTGTGTGTGTGTGTGCGCGCGCGCGCGCGTGTGTGTGGTACTGGAATTTGAACCCAGGAGCATTCTACCTCTGAGCTACACCCCCAGCCCTATTTTATTTTTTGTTTTGAAGCAGGGTCTCGCTACTTGCTGAGATTGTCCTCAAACCTGTGATCCTCCTGTCTCAGCCTCTCAAGTACTGGGATTATAGGCCTGGGCCACCACACCTGGCAAGGTGGAGCCTTACATGTGCAAAAGTGCCCTCCACACACATAAAAAAGATACTGTTCAATTGTCAGAATAAGCCAGGCGTGGTGGTGCACCCCTGTGATCCCAGTATTTGGGAGGCCAAGACAAGAGGATGGCAGGTTGGAAGCCAGCCTTAGCAACTTAGTAAGAGCCTTAGCAACTTAGCAAGTCCCTATTTTTTGAAAAATAAAATAAAATAAAGGGCTGCGGGTATAGCTCAGAGGTAAAATGTCCCTGGGTTCAGTCAGGCAAGGTGGCACATGTTTGTAATCTTTGTACTTGGGTGGCTGACACAAGAGGATTGCAGGTTCGCAGCCAGCCTCAGCAACTTGTGAGGCCCTCTGCAATTTAGTGAGACCCTGTTTCAAAATAAAGAATAAGCCGGGCGTGGTAATCCGAGTACTTGGGAGGCTGACACAGGAGGATCCAGGTTCATGGCCAGCCTCAGCTACTTAGTGAGGCTTACCAGAACTTAGTGAGACCCTGTTTCAAAAATAAAGAATAAAAAAATAAAACTGGGGGTGTAGCTCGGAGGTAAAATGCCCCTGGGTTCAACCCCCAATACCACAAAAACAAATAAATAAATAAATAAATAAATAAATAAATAAATAAATAAATAAATAAATGGGGCTGGGGTGGAAGAAGAATAACCCTCAGTTTAATCCCCAGGACTACAAAAAAACCCAAAAAACATTTGTCCCTGGGTTCAATCTCCAGTATAAAAAAAAAATCTCAGAGCCGGGCGTGGTGGCGCACGCTTGTAATCCCAGCATTCGGGAGGCTGAGACCCGAGGATCCGGGTTTGCAGCCAGCCTCAGCTACCTAGTGAGGCCCTCCGTAACTTAGTGAGACTCGGTTTCAAAATAAAGAATAAAAAATAGGGCTGGGGGTATAGCTTGGAGGTAGAATGCCCCTGAGTTCAATCTCCAGTACTGAAAAAAAAAAAAAAATCTCAGAATAGCTGCCAATGTTAGGGACCAGAAGTGAAAGAACACGTTCCTGCAGCCCTGGGCACCTCTCCTTGTGTGTCTCTCCCAGGCAGCCTACATGGTTTCTGGAATGTGGTTTTATTTTACATCCCATGGCAAATGCAGTAATTAGAGCTGTTAGCAGTGTCAAGAGCTTGAAAGAGAACAAAGACGCCTCTTCCTGGGAACTCTTGGGCAATACCCTCCTCCTTATCAGGCGCTGGCCCTGTTGGCGGTTTTGATTTTTTCAAACACAAAATGCCACAGAAGGCTCTCTCCCGCGGGGGAGGGGAGAAAGGATGGAAAAGCCGAGTGTGCAGCTGGCAGGGACTCCTGGCATCGCACGCGTCGCCTGTGTGGATGTGACTGTTGTCCCTGGAGGGAGTCAAAGCCTAGCGGCCGACCGCACGGCGGGCTGTGGTCAAGCCACCCCAGGCCCACAGCAGCTGGACACACAGACACTTAGGAGGACAAGGGTGCCATTCAGCCCGGAGTCCTGGCCTCACCTCCCAAGAGGTGCGTCAGTTGCAGAGCGGGCGCTGGAAAGGGTTTGTCTCTGGAAGAGTTGGCGAACGTCTGGAGAGTGGGCAGGGACGCGTCCTCCAGGCCAGGGAGTCCTGGAGAGATGGCACCCAGCTCCTGGACTTCCTGAAAATTACCGTCTCCATTAAAGACTTCGTGTGTGTGTGGTACTGGGGATTGAACCCAGGTTGCTCTGCCACTGAGCTACACCCCCAGCCCTTTTTTATTTTATTCATTCATTCATTCACTGTGGTACTGGGGATTGAACTCAGGGGCGTTCTGCCTCTGAGCTCTACCCCAGCCCTGTTTCATTATTTTATTTTGAAACCTGTGATCCTCTTGTCTCAGCCTCCCAAGAACTGGGATTACAGGTGTGAGTCACCATGCCCACCTTGACATGACTTCTGTCAATAATAATAATGTCCTTAATTATTATTGATAATAAGTAATTTTAATAATAAATAAATTTTATAATAAGTAAATATAACAGAGAAATAGTAATAAATTAAAATTTATAATAATAATTTTTTTTTTGTGGTACTGGGATTGAACTCAGGGCCATTCTCCGAGCTATACCTCCAGCCCTATCTTTTATTCTTTATTTTGAAACAGGGTTTCACTAAGTTGTGGAGTGCCTCCAGCGGCCCCGGGTCTCAGCCTCCCAAATGCTGGGATTACAAGCATGTGCCACCGTGCCCGGCTCTAATGTTGTTGTTGTTGTTGCGATACTAGGGATGGAACCCAGAGGCATTCTACCTCCGGGCTAAGCCCCCAGTCCTATTTTTTATTCTTTATTTTGAAACAGGGTCTCACTAAGTTGCGGAGGGCCTCACTAAGTATCTGAGGCTGGCTGCGAACCTGGATCCTCTGGTCTCAGCCTCCCAAATGCTGGGATTACAAGAGTATGCCACCACACCCAGCTTCTTTTTTTCATTTTTTATTTTTTTCAGTGGTACCAAGGATTGAACCTGGGAGTATTTTGTCTCTGAGTTATACCCCCAGCCTTTTATTTATTTATTATTATTATTATTATTTTGCAGTACTGGGGATTGAACTCAGGGGCATTCTACCTCTGAGCTATACCCCCAGCCCTATATTCTTTATTTTGAAACAGGGTCTCACTAAGTTGTGGAGTGCCTCACTAGGTAGCTGAAGCTGGCTGAGAACCTGGATCCTCTGGTCTCAGCCTCCCAAATGCTGGGATTACAAGCGTGCACCATCACGCCTGGCTCCTTTTATTTTATTTTTTATTTTGAAACAGGGTCTCACTAAGTTGCTGAGGGCCTCCCTAAATTGCTGAGGTTGGCTTCAAACCTGCAATCCTCCTGTCTCAACCTCCCAAGTACCAGGATTGCAGACATGAGCCACCACGCCTGGCTATGATCTTTCTTCATTAAATATTAAGTCCTATTAAGAAAGGATTTACCGCCAAGTGCAGTGTAATCCCTGCACTTGGGAGGCTGAGACAGGAGGATCGCAGGTTCGAGGACAGCCTCAGCAAGTAGTGAGACTCATCAACCTAGCAAGACCCTGATTCCAAGTAAGAAATAAAATTGGGCTGGGGGTGTAGCTTGAAGGTAGAATGCCTCTGAGTTCAATACCCAGTACCCCCCACCCCTCCCACACACAAAATGATTTGGCTGGTTTTTTACAGAATATTTCAGGTTTCATCAGATTGGAAAGGGAGTAGGGCTGAGGATACAATAGGGAAACTAGCTAGGCTTTAACAGAAATTGTTCCATCTTAGGTTGTTTAGAATTATAGTCAGGCTGGCAGATGTGGTAGTACATACCTGTGATGGTACACACCTGTAATCCCAGTACTTGGGAGGCCGAGACATGAGGATCACAAGTTCCAGAACAGCCTCAGCAAGTAGTGAGACTCTCATCAATCTAGCAAGACCCTGTTTCAAAATAAAACAGGGCTGGGGGTGTAGCTTGGAGGTAAAATGCCCCTGGGTTAAGCCGGGCGTGGTGGCACACGCCTGTAACCCCTGTACTTGGGAGGCTGAACAGAAGGATCACAGGTTCAAGGACAGTCTCAGCAAGTAGTGAGACGCTCATCAATCTAGTGAGACCCTGTTTCCGAATAAGAAATAAAATCAAGCTGATGATGTAGCTTGAAGGTTGAATGCCTCTGGGTTCAACCCCCAGTACCACAAAAAATAAAAATAAAAAAATAAAGCCAGGTTGGAAAGACTTTGGTCCAGGGTCCTGAAACTGGTGAGAGTTTCCGTCCACGGTGCCAACAGTCAGTCCAGCAAACTTGGAGTTGAGGCTTCTATGTTGCTGAACGGCTGTTTCTCCATCTGATGTTGCGCTCGGAGGTAAAATGCCCCTGGGTTCAGTTCCTGGCACCAAAAAAAAAAAAAAAAAAAAAAAAAAAAATCCATCTGATGCTATGAAAGCTTTTTTTGTGTGTGTGGTACTAGAGACAAGGTTTTGCTAGGTTGCTGAGATCCTCAGTACTTGCTGAGGCTGTCCTTGAACCTGCAATTCTGGAGTTTCTGGAGTCTCAGCCTCCCAGCTCCTAGGTATTGGGATTACAGTCATTAGTCACCATGCCCGGCATGAAGTTTGTTTTTTGTTTTTGTTTTGTGATACTGGGGATTGAACCCAAGAGCATTCTACCTCCGAGCTACACCCCCAGCCCTATTTTTTTATTCTTTATTTTGAAACAGGGTTTCACTAAGTTGTGGAGGGCCTCACTAGGTAGCTGAGGCTGGCCTCGAACCTGGATCCTCCGGTCTCAGCCTCCCAAATGCTGGGATTACAAGCGTGCACCACCACGCCCGGCTCCTTTTTTTTTGTGTGTGTGTGGTACTGGGGATTGAACTCAGGGGCATTCTACCTCCAAGCTATACCCCTAGCCCTATTTTTTTTTCGGTACTGGGGATTGAACTCAGGGGCGTTCTACCTCCGAGCTACACCCCCAGCCCTATTTTTTATTCTTTAATTTGAAACCGAGTCTCACTAAGTTGCGGAGTGCCTCACTAGGTAGCTGAGGCTAGCCCCGAACCTGGATCCTCCGGTCTCAGCCTCCCAAATGCTGGGATTACAAGCGTGCGCCACCACGCCCGGCTCCTTTCTTCTTTTCAGTTCCTCTGAGCTCTTATTCTCTTTCTGAAGGCTCAGCTAATCAAGAAGTTGAGCCCGAGCTGGGCGTGGTGGCGCACGTTTGTAATCCCAGCATTTGGGAGGCCGAGACCGGAGGATTCGGGTTCGTGGCCAGCCTCAGCTACCTAGTGAGGCACTCCGCAACTTAGTGAGACTCGGTTTCAAAAATAAAGAATAAAAAATAGGGCTGGGGGTGTAGCTCAGAGGTAGAACGCCCCTGAGTTCAATCCCTAGTACCGCAAAAAAAAAAAAAAAAAGAAGTTGAGCCCAGCGTGGTAGTGTATGCCTGTAATCACAGTACAGGGAAGGCTGAGACAGGAGGATCACAGGTTCAAGGACAGCCTCAGCAACTTAGCAAGACCCTGTTTCCAAATAAAAAGAATGAAAAGGGTTAAGGGTGTAGCTCTGGGGTAGAACACCCTGGGTTCCATCCCAGTTCCACCACAAAGAAGGAAAGGAAGAAGAGGAAGAGAAAGAATTTGGTGTTGTTGGGCCCATTTATATGAATCTCATCCTCCCCTTTGGGCCCCCCCCCAGGTCCCAGGGGAATCGTTTCCCATTTCCTCAGAAGATGTTTTTGTTAACACCCCAGCAGCAAACTCCCAAACCCACGTGGGAACATATCTGAGGGTCGTGACGCAGAGATGAGAACTTTGGAGAGAGAATTTGAAGATTCCTGAGCTATGATGTGGACTCCAAGAGCCAGTGATTCAGAACACATGTGCTGAATGTCACCAGTCTCCCTGCCCTCTCCGTCCTCCTCATCCTCCCCGTCCTCTTCATCCTCCTCGTCCTCCCTGTCCTCTCCGTCCTCCCAGCCTTGCTCGCTGCCCCTGGATGTGGCTGACTCCCTTTCCTCATTTCCATCTCAAGCGCACCCAGCTGGAAGCTCGTGTTCATCATGCTCCAGACCTGATTCATGATCCTCCCTGGCCCCCATTAGAACAAGCAAAGTTCAGCTTATTCTCCTGACCTTGCCATCAAGAGATGCCTGAAGAAGGAGCCTGGGACACAGGATCAGTAACCATACTGTGCTGAGCCAAGCCTGAGTCCAAAGGGAAATGAAGACTATGGATTTTCCCCTAGTACTAGGGATTGAACCCAGGGGCATTCTACCTCTGAACTACACCCCCAACACTATTTTTTATTCTTTTTTTTTTTTTTTTAATTTTTTTGCGGTACTGGGGATTGAAATCAGGGGCATTCTACCTCCGAGCTACACCCCTAGCCCTATTTTTTATTCTTTATTTTGAAACTGAGTCTCACTAAGTTGCGGAGTGCCTCACTAGGTAGCTGAGGCTGGCCTCGAAGCCGGATCCTCCGGTCTCAGCCTCCCGAATGCTGGGATTACAAGCGTGCGCCACCACACCCGGCTATTCTTTATTTTTGAAACAGGGTCTCACTAAGTTGTAGAGGGCCTCACTAAGTAGCTGAGGCTGGATGTGAACCTAAGATCCTCCTGTCTCAGCCTCCCAAATGCTGGGATTACAAGCGTGCACCACCACATCCGGCATTATTTTTATTTTCAAAGAGTGTCTTGCTAAGCCGGGCGTGGTGGTGTACGCTTGTAATCCCAGCATTCGGGAGGCTGAGACCAGAGGATCTGGGTTCGCGGCCAGCCTCAGCTACCTAGTGAGGCACTCTGCGACTTAGTGAGACTCGGTTTCAAAATAAAGAATAAAAAATAGGGCTGGGGGTGTAGCTCAGAGGTAGAATGCCCCTGAGTTCAATCCCCAGTACTGCAAAAAAAAAAAAAAAAAAAAAAAAAAAGAGTGTCTTGCTAAGTTACTGAAGCTGTGATCCTCCTGTTTCAGCTTCCCAAGTACTGGGATTACAGGCATGTGCCACCATGCCAGCTTCTCTTTCTCCTCCTCCTCCTCCTCCTCCTTTTTGGTTGGGTCCAGGTATGTCACACCTCTGAGCTACACCCTTAGCCATATTTTATTTTTTATTGTGAAACAGGGTCTCACTAAGTTACTGAGGTTGGCCTCAAACCTTCGATCCTCCTGTCTCATCCTCCCAAGAACCGGGATTACAGGCATGTGCCACCTTGCCTGGCTTCCCCTTTAAATTTTTAGCCCGAGTCACTATTCACTTGCCTCGCCCTAATCCCAACCCTGTACCACACAGCGTGTGTTGGTGACAGAGCCCTGTGAAGGTGGGGAGAGGGTTCGACGACTTGGTGTGTAAGAGCACAGGCCTGGAGTTCCTCTGCCGAGGTTTGAAGTCCAGCCCCACTACTAGGTGACCCTGGGGCAAGTTATTTAGCCTCTCTGCATATGGGGGGTGGGAGGTAGGTGCTCCTCTCCTACGGGGAGGACTGTATACGCTCTAACCATAGTTAAATTGTGCAGTGCTTAGTAAAAATCCTCAGCAGACATTCACTATTGTTGTCACTATGACCAGGCTCCCTGTTCAGTGCTCTCTCCATACACAGCTGTCCTCTGAGCAGAAATCAGCCCCAACACGCTCGGCTGCCCCAAACGTCACCACCGTCTTGGTAAAGCCTGCCGCCCTTGAGGGAGGACGGGGCCTGACTGCAGATAGATGGACACCGACCCCGAGTGACCACAGGCTGAGGTTAACGGCCTCACTCTTTCCATGAAATGAAGCTCTAAGCAGCCCAGGCATGCGAAGCATTGAAATGAATCTCTCGCAGAGGCCAGCACCACATAACTGAGCGAAGGACCTTGAGCCCTTGAGCGCCGTGACCTGCACACACTTCTGTATTTTTAGCATCGTGTGCACTATTTCCATCACCTGTGCTCGGCTTCAAGCTGGAAAAGAGGAGATGGGGGTGGGGAAGGCGAGAGGGATGCCTCCTCCTCTTCTTTTTCTTGTGGTGCTGGGGATTGAACTCAGGGGCATTCTACCTCTGAGCTACACCCCCAGCCCTTTTTATTTTTTATTTTGTGT
Organism: Graphiurus murinus; assembly: GCA_004027655.1. Lineage (NCBI taxonomy): Eukaryota > Metazoa > Chordata > Mammalia > Rodentia > Gliridae > Graphiurus > Graphiurus murinus. Next base: position 31,267 of record PVLC010010894.1, read on the forward strand.
TTGGAAGCAGCGTCTTTGCTAGATGGCTGCGAGTCTCAGCAGGTTGCGGAAAGCCTTGCTGAAGCTGGCCTGGAACCTGGGATCCTCCTGTCTCAGCCTCCCAAGTACTAGGATTATAGGCATGCTCCACCACACCCAGCTTTCTGGGGGGTGGGGTTCTACTTCTGAGCTAATCACCTAGCCCTATTTTATTTTATTTATTTATTTTTTGCAGTACTGGGGATTGAACCCAGGAGCATCTACCGCCGAGCTACATCCCTAGTCCTATTTTTTATTCTTTATTTTGAAACAGGGTCTCACTAAGTTGTGGAGTGCCTCACTAGGTAGCTGAGGCTGGCTGCAAACCCGGATCCTCTTGTCTCAGCCTCCCAAGTACTTGGATTACAAGTATGCGCCACCACGCCCAGCCCTAGTCCTATTTTTTTTTTTTTTCAGTACTAGGGATGGAACCCGGGGGCATTCTACCTCTGAGCTCCACCCCTAGTCCTATTTTTTATTCTTTATTTTGAAATAGGGTCTCTCTAAATTGCAGAGGGCCTCACTAAGTATCTGAGGCTGGCTGCGAACCTGTAATCCTCCTGTCTCAGCTTCCCAAATATTGGGATTACAAGCATGTGCCACCATGCCTGGCCCTATTTTTTATTCTTTATTTTGAAACAGGGTCTCATTAAGTTGTGGAGTGCCTCACTAGGTAGCTGAGGCTGGCCTCAAACCCAGATCCTCTGGTCTAAGCCTCTCAAATGCTGAGATTACAAGCATGTCTTTTGTGTGTGTGTGTGTGTGTGTGTGTGTGTGTGTGTGTGTGTGTGTTACTGGGGATTGAACCCAGGGGCATTCTACCTCCGAGCTATACACCCCCAGCCCTATTTTTTATTCTTTATTTTGAAACCGAGTCTCACTAAGTTGCGGAGTGCCTCACTAGGTAGCTGAGGCTGGCCGCGAACCCGGATCCTCTGGTCTCAGCCTCCCGAATGCTGGGATTACAAGCGTGCGCCACCACGCCCGGCTTAGCAAGACACTCTTTGAAAATAAAAATAATGCCGGATGTGGTGGTGCACGCTTGTAATCCCAGCATTTGGGAGGCTGAGACAGGCTGGCCTCAAACCCATATCCTCTGGTCTCAGCCTCCCAAGGACTGGGATTACAAGCATGCGCCACCACGCCCCATCTTGAAACAGGATTTCACTAGGTTAATGAGAGTCTCACTACTTGCTGAAGCTGTCCTCAAACCTGGGATCCTCCTGTCTCAGCCTCCCAAGTACTGGGATTACACGTGGGCACCACCACGCCCAGCTTGAAGGGTCTAAGTTGGCTGGCCTGGATCCAGTGATCCTCCTCTGTCAGCCTCCCATGTCCCGGGGGATGGATGCTTCCTGGAGCAGCCAGAGGCAGCAGGGGCCGGTGCACTCGCTGAGCTTGCTGTGCAGGTGCACCAGCTGTGCAGCCATTCGGGTCCCAGTGCTCAGAAGGCCTACACTTGCTTCAGTGCTCTGCCCTGAACATCTTGAAATTGTTAATAAGTTTAAACAAAGGACCCGGTATTTTCATTTCTCACTGGGCCCAGCAAATTATACAACCTGTCCTGGTTGTGCCCAAGGGAGCTAAATGCAGGCGGAGGTGCTGCGCTAGACAAGCAGGGTCACTTTCCTCCAGGGGGCAGGGCAGCCCCAAGCTACTGTCAGGGGCAGGGATGCCCAGACGTGGCCAAATAACCCTTGTGTCCAGCCTCCTGCCCCATCTTATTTCCTCCTGCAGCGGTTGGGACCAGGAGGGTGTGTCCTCAGATGGGGTACGGCTGGGGTTTGCCCCCATACTCCAATAAGGAGCCCAGAGGACTCTGGAACTCAGGAATGACAGCCTAAACAAAAGACTGAGCAAGATTCTTCTTGCCCCGCGCGGGGTCCTGGGGGTGGGGAGGGACAGACCCCGGGGCCTCGCGGGCGGTAGCTGCGCCCTTGGGGCCCAGCCCCCGGAGCAGCGGTGTGTGCGTCGGGCGGGACGGCAGGGGCTGCGCGGGCTCTGGGAGCGGGAGACCCGGAGCAGGGTGGGGAAGCAGGCCCGCGAGCCCGCTGGGCCGCTGCCGCCCAAGCCCTGGGCGCGGCGAGTCGGCACACGAGGGCAGATGTTCCCGCCGCCGCGCCGGGCACAGGCCCGCACTTGCAAGCCTGGGACCTGGGACTTGAAAGCGCCCGGCGCGCCGCCCAGACCTGTCCCATCGGGCGTCGGCGTGGCGTTTTAGGCGGGAGCGGTAGGAAAATCCCCTCCGCCTGGGGGAGTGCAGCGGAGGAGGCTGGTCTACGACCGACCCATCTGGGTGCGGCTGGGGAAGACCCTGGGGCAAGGGGCCGCCCCGCAGGAGCTAGGAGAGTAAGGGAACCACCGGCTCTCTGCCCCAGTCTCTGGTCCCCTAAATAAGCATCACAGTCCCGTTCATTTTTTGGACTTTGCGATGAGCAATTTACTTGCTCCTATGTTTCCTATTTTGCAGATGGCTGAGGTCCGGACAGATCAGGAAATTTGCCCTATTGACACAGAACGTGAGATAATATTCTGAACCCGGGCTCAGCATGCTGCTTCCTTTGTGGTAAAAAGAAACTCCATGTGTGATCCCCTACTGTGTGAGCAGGAAAGTTCTCATGCATGCGGAGTCGGGCGTGGTGCTGCACAATTGTAACCCCAGCATTTGGGAGACTGAGACCGGAGGATCCGGGTTCGCGGCCAGCCTCAGCTACTTAGGTCGTCTGCAACTTAGTGAGACCCTATTTCAAAATAAAGAATAAAAAATAGGACTGAGGGTGTAGCTCGGAGGTAGAATGCCCCTGTGTTCAATCCCCAGTACCGAAAAAAAGAAAAAAGAAAAAGTTCTTATGCAGTGTCCGGCATAGTAGTAGCACACTTGTAATCCCAGTACTAGAGAGACTGAGACAGGAAGGTCACAGGTTCGAGGCCAGCCTCAGCAACTTAAGGAGGTCCCGTTTCAAAATAAAAAATAAAATAGGGCTGGGGGTATAGCTCAGAGGAGGAGACTGAAGGGTCACAGGTTCGTGGCCAGTCTCGGCAATAGCAAGACTCTCAGCAACTTAGACCCTGTTTCAAAATTAAAAAATAAAATAGGGCTAGGAGTGTCGTTCATTCTCAGAAGTAGAATGCCCCAGGGTCCAATTCCTAGTAAAAAATAATAATACTGGGGATTTAATCTATTATTATTATCCTTATTATTATTCTGGGGATGGAACCCATGGACATTCTGCTTCCGAGCTACACCCTCAGCCCTATTTATTTCTTTATTTGTTTGTTTTTGTTTTGAAAAAGGGCCTCACTAGGTCGCTGAGTCACTTACATTGCTGAGGCTGTCTCAGCCTCCCAAGTACTGGGATTACAGGGGTGCGCCACCACACCCGGCGCATTATCTAACTTAAGACAACCACTACGGGGTGTAGTTGCTATCATCGCCCCCATTTAACAGAAGAGGACATTTGAGACAAAATTGTATTTCCTTTAAACCTGCACCCGGCCTTACAGGTGGGATATGAACAGGGACCGGCAGACACCAAAGCACGCTTTCGTTAACCACTACGGTGAGCCAAGCAGGGAAAAGCGGTTTGCAAACTGCTGTTCTGGTGATTACCGCTGCGGCTGGCCCGCGCGTGGGTCACGACCCGAGTGAGGGCGGAGCAGGGGTCACCCGCCCCCCAGAACCCCCTCCACTCGGCGGGACAAACCACGGCGTGGGGACTCGCAGGCTGGGCGCTGGACTCCGCCCTCACCTGCTGGCCCCACCCCCAGCGGCCGGCCAGGGGGCGGGGCGTGGGGAGGGCGGGGCGTGCGTGCGCCGTGGCTCCGCCCCCCGGGCCTGCGGCGGAGCGGGCGGCCCTCGGGAGGGCGGGCCGGGGCGGGGCTGCCGGCGGCCGGGGCGGGGCCACTCTCGCCCCGCGTCCCGCTCCCATGGCCGCCCCCGGCTGCCGGCGCTGCCCCCTCTCCCCCGGGCCGCGCCCCGGGGCCCCGCACTGACGGCCCATGGCGCCGCCCGCCGCCCGCCTGGCCCTGCTCTCCGCCGCCGCGCTCTCGCTGGCGGCCCGGCCCGCGCCCAGCCCCGGCCTCGGCCCGCGACCCGGTGAGTGAGCGAGCGACCCCCGGCGCCCGCCGCCTCCCGCCTCGGAACCTCCCGGCAGCCCGGCCCTGGCTCCTCAGCGACGCCCCCAGGCGGGACGCCCTCCCGGGGCCCCTTCGCCCAGCCCCGCAGCGACGCCCGGGCTGGAGGCGTCTGCGTCTCAGAGCCCCGACCCTCTGCCCGAGTTCCTAGGAGGTCCAGCCCGGGACCTCCTGGGATCCCGCCCCCGAGTCCCCGCGACGCACCTCGGGTCGGGACGGCTCCCCCGCCACAACGCGCCGCACCCCCTCCCCGAGACCCTCAGCGACACCCCCCGACCAGGGTCCCCCTTTCTCTCCTCCCGCCGACGCCGGGGTCCCCGGGGCCGCTGGAGCGGGTGCGGAGGCGGGAGGAGCGGGGCCAGCCCCTCTGCTCGGGTCGGGACTGCACCCGCTTGGCCAGCACTTAACTCTGCCTCGCGAGCGGTCCAGCTGACTTGCCAGCTCTGCTAAGGCAGTTCGGGGGGGGCCCGGGACGCCCCCTCCCTCCTCCACCACCTCTAACCCCGGGGGCCGCAGTGAACTTCCCAAGGGCTCAGGTGACATCCCAGCAGGGAGAGAGAGAGAAAAAAAAAAAAACGAAGGGTGATGAGGAAACTTCTCTCCTAAAGAGCTTAGGGTGCTCCTCCCAAGTGTGCGACGCTGAGTCCGGCCGGTATCCTGGGTAACCTCACCCTTTAAACAGGTGACGGGCTCCCCAGGCCAAGGCCAAGTCCAGGTCTTCTCGAGGTGGGGCCCAGTTTCAGGATGGAAGCTGGGACTTTGCTTAGCTTCCACACACACCCTTCCTTGTAGCAGAATCCTTTCCAAGTTGAAGAGCAGGCGGGAGGGTGTTGGCTGGCCCGCTTCTGTTTCTCTGCAGGTTGTTTGGGTGTTGAGCATAGGACACTTGTGAAAGGGGAGGAAAGAGTTCACTACCGGTCCGCCTGAGCAGGGAAACCGGGTGTTGGGTTCTCCACCCAAAGTTGTAGACTGTGATGTTGGAAAGACAGGATTTTCCTGGTGAAAGAAAACTCAAGAGTTGCTTTGTTTACTTGGATTAGTGAAAAAGCCAAGACTTGGTATTGAAGCCGGGCGTGGTGGCGCACGCTCGTAATCCCAGCATTTGGGAGGCTGAGACGGGAGGATCTGGGTTAGTGGCCAGCCTCAGCTACTTAGTGAGGCACTCCGCAACTTAGTGAGACCCTGTTTCAAAATAAAGAATAAAAAATAGGGCTGAGGGTGTAGCTCTGAGGTAGAATGCCCCTGAGTTCAATTCCCAGTACCGAAAAAAAAAGAAAAAAGACTTGGTATTGTGACTTTGAGCCTGCTTTCAGTTCTCTGGGCCTTAGTTTCCTCATCTGTAACGGGGAGGAGGGGAATGATTACTCTCTTGCAGGGTATTGTGAAGATTAAATGATATACTGTAGGTAGCACACCCACATATAGAAGGCAGTCAATAAGCATATTTTAATAATATGTTTTATAGTGCTTCACAGTTCACCAAGTGCTTAGACACCTCATTTACCCTGGGAATGCTGTGAGCTTCCTGTCTCATGAATCTCTGTGAAAGGCAAAGCTTGGCTTTAGATCAGTGGAGCTACGGTCTCTGGGTGCTGTAAACCTGAGGCTCAGTAAGTGGTTTCTGAGTGACGCTGCTTTCTATGGGACTTCTACAGTATGCTCACTTCTAGTGTTTGCTGTATGGAGGAGGGGGGAGGAACATTCTGAGAGCCAGGATATGTCAACATAACTGTAACCTAGTAACCCCTTAGCTCCACTTTGCCATCTGTGTGTTCAGGATTTAATGTCCTCTACAGACAGAGAAGTATGGGTGGAAATAGACTGGTTACCCTTTTGGAAAGGGCAGTGTAATATCTCTGGAAAGTATAAAGCAAGCCAACCCTCTGCTTACCCTTGTTGCAAAGTGGATCTCCCCAGGCACCTTTGCTAGGTCAAATGCAACAACACTAATACAGTATTTTTTTTTTTTTTTTTTGTGGTACTAGGGATGGAACCCTAGGGCCTTCTACCTCTGAGCTACATCCCCAGACCTATTTTATTTTTTATTTGGAAACAAGGTCTTACTAAGTTGCCAAGAACCTCACTAAGTTGCTGAGGCTGGCTTCCAACTTGTGATCCTCCTGTCTCAGCCTCCCACGTACTGGGATTACAGGCGTCACCATCACACCTGGCTTCTAACACAGTTTAAACCCCAAATCTTGGCATGCTTTTACTTAGAAGTCTGGGATAAAGGAAAATAAACTACCATTGGGAAATGATATGTGATAAGAGACCCACATTCTCAATTCAGAACCTCACCAGCTTGGTGTCATACCATCCTGGTACATCTGTGCTTTTGTGACTTCCTCTCCAGTTCCAGAAGCAGTTTTAGAGACATACCACAGGGCTTCAGCATCACATCCCGTCAAGAGCCTACCCACTAGTTTGTTAAATCCTTTCCAATAAAAAACACGTTTTGTGCTGAGGACATGCCAAGCCTGCCATTTCATATTTTTCGATACTGTAATTTTCTCTAAAATTTTGTGGATGGAAAAAAATTATTCCAATACTTATATTCTGCACAATTTTGTAATATTTAAATTGTTGGTGGTTTGCATTTTTTAATGCTGACTTTATAAAAACAGTTAGCTCATTCCCCATCAATGCTACTTCTAATTATAGTGTGTAGGCAACCTCAAATGATCTCCCTTCTCTCCATTCCTCCTTTGAGATTCTCTCCCTTCTTGCAGCTGATAAGAAGATAGAGGTTAATGGTGGCATCTGGACTGTCCTCTCAAGGAGGAAGGCAGCTAGAGCCATGGGGCCAAAGGGCTCTCTCGTGGGCCCCCATCTGGAATTTGCTGACCTTCAGTGGAAGGCGAAGCAGGCTTGGTGGACCTGGGCTGCTGGAGTACTCTGCCTAGGGCAAATGACTTTCTTGGTTGTTTTACTACACTGGGGGCTATTAAGTGTGCATCGGCAGAGCTTCTCCACTCCGATTACAGTGCCTTTTATCAGTTGATGTTCATTCTCTTAACTCCTCACCTGGAATTTGTCCAGTAGTATGTTTTGCTATAAAACCTATGAATTTGGGCCAGGCATGGTGGCCCATACTTGTAATCCCAGTACTTGAGGAGGCTAAGATAGGAGGATCACAGGTTTGAGGCCAGCCTCAGCAATTTAGTGACACCTTGTTTCAAAATAAAAAATAAAATAGGATTGGGGTGTAGTCTTAGAGGTAGAATGGCCCTGGGTTCAATCCCTAGTACCACCTCCTAGAAACACACAGTCGTGTGAATTCAGATAACAGAGAGAGCTTCATACTCTCTGTAGAGTACTACCCCTCTTGGGGACTTCATTAGTGCTAATAGTATTACCCATACACAATGTGGGGGCTGAAGCAGTAGAGTGAAGCAGATCGACGTGCCTATCAGTTACTTGCATACTCTGGGTGTATTTTAATGTACACCATTTTGAGCTGGGCATGGTAGCACATGCCTGTAATCCCAGTACTTGGGAGAGAGAATGCTCCTGGATTCAATCCCCAGTGCCACAAAATAAATAAATAAATAAAAATAAATAAATAAATAAATTTTGATCTGATACCAGAGAACTCTGACTCTTTTGTGAAAATAGGCAAATAATTTAAATGTTTGTGCTATGCAATGAGCCCTTTTATATATCTTAAAGCAAAAAACCATTTTACTTAGGCTTGCTGTTAATCCACAGTGAGTTGGTGCACTCAATATAGATATTATTGATGCACTCATGGTTTGGCATAGTTGAACCAAAACCAATGAATGATTAGGATAAAATATATTGCTTCAGATAGCTTTGCAATATGCAGATTAGAGATTTTTGGTGATGAGTAGTACACCATTTTTTTTTCTTTTTTTATGGTACTGGGGATTAAACCCAGGGCCTCATACATGCTAGGCAAGCACTCTGCCACTGAGTCACTTTTTTTGTTTGTTTTTTGGTACTGAGATTGAGCTCAGGGCATTACCCCTCTGAGCTATATCCCCAGCCCTTTTTATGATGTTTTATTTTGAAACAGGGTCTACCTCAGTTGCCCGGGGTATCTTCAGACTCTTGAGCTCCTGCCTCAGCCTCCTGAGTCGTTAGTATCACAGTGTGCCACAAGTGTGCACTGCTGCACCCGGCTATTATACCATTTTTAGTTTAAAATTTTGAGCATGGAATGTTACCTGAGGCTCTAGGTCAGGTGTGGGAAACATTTTTATAAGGGGTAAGACAGTAAATTATTTAGGCTTCTGGGCCACATATCATTTCTGTTGCAGTTACTCAACTCTGACTTTGTGGGACCAAAGCAGCCACTGACAAAATATAAATGAACAGGCATGGCTGTGTTCTTTTTGTGTGTGTGTGTGGTACTGGGGATGGAACCCAGGGGCATTCCACCTCCGAGCTACACCTCCAGTCCTTTTTTTTTATTATTCTTTATTTTGAAACAGGGTCTCACTAAGTTGCAGAGGGCCCCACTAAGTAGCTGAGGCTGGCTGCGAACCGGGATCCTCCGGTCTCAGCCTCCCAAATGCTGGGATTACAAGTGTGCGCCACCACGCCCGGCTCCGTGGCTGTGTTCTAATGAAACTTTATACTTTAATTATATAAGTGTATGTATGCATATATCTATATATACCTATGCACACGCACGCACGCGCGCACACACACACACACACACACACACACACAGAGGCATTCTACCACTGAGCTACATCCTCGGCTTTTTTTTTTCTTCTGGTTCTGAAGATTAAGCCCAGGAACATTCTACCTCTAAGCTATACTCTCAGTCCTATTTTCTTTTTATCTATTTTTTCATCTATTTTTGTCTATTTTTTCTGTACTGGGGATTGAACCTAGGGACATTCTACCTGCAAGCTACACCCAAACCCTATTTTTATTTATTTATTTATTTATTTATTTATTTATTTATTTATTTATTTATTTATTTTTGCGGTACTGAGGATTAAACTCAGGGGCTTTCTACCTCCGAGCTATACCCCCAGCCCTATTTTTTAATCTTTATTTTGAAACCGGGTCTCACTAAGATGCGGAGTGCCTCACTAGGTAGCTGAGGCTGGCCACGAACCCAGATCTTCTGGTCTCAGCCTCCCAAATGCTGGGATTACAAGCGTGCGCCACCACGCCCTGCTAAACCCTATTTTTTTTTTTTTTTCGGTACTGGGGATTGAACTCAGGGGCATTCTACCTCCGAGCTATACCCCCAGCCCTATTTTTTATTCTTTATTTTGAAACCGAGTCTCACTAAGTTGCAGAGTACCTCACTAGGAAGCTGAGGCTGGCCGCGAACCCGGATCCTCCGGTCTCAGCCTGCTAAACCCTATTTTTAATTCTTTATTTTGAAACAGGGTCTCACTAAGTTGCAGAGGACCTAAGTAGATGAGACTGACCATGAACCTGCGCTCCTCCTGTCTCAGCCTCCCAAGTACTGACATTACAAGCATGCATCACCATGACAGCTCTATTTTAATTTAATTTAATTTAATTTAATTTATTTATTTTAGTATTGGGAATTGAACCCAGAGGCATTCTATCTCCAAGCTATATCCCCAGACTGATTTTATTTCTTATTTGTAAACAGGGTCTCACTAGGTTGCTGAGGGCCTCACTAACTTGCTGAGGCTGTCCTCGAACCTGCAATCTTCCAGTCTCAGTCTCACAAATACTAGGAAAACAAGATCTCCCTAAATTGATGAGGGCTTCATTAAGTTGTTGCGGCTATCCTAGAACCTGTGATCTTCCTGTCTCAGAAATACTGGAATTACAAGCAAGTACCACCACACCCAGCTTTTGTTTCTTGTTTTGAAACAAGGTCTTGCTAAATTGCCAAGGCTAGCCTTGAATTTAGAATCCTCCTGCCTCAGCCTCCTGAGTAGCTGGTGTATGCAATGGCCTCCCAGCTTCATATAATTTTTATAGGTCATGAAATATTGTCCTTTGATTTTTTCAAAATTTAAACCCAGTTTTAGTTTGTGGGATATACAGAAACAGACAATGAGTTGGGCATGATGGCACCTGCCTGTAATCCCAGTACTTGGGAGGTTGAGACAGGAGTATTGCAGATTAGAGACCAGCCTCAGCAACATGGCAAGACCCTCAGGAACCTAGCGAGACCCTGTTTCAACAAAAAATAAGCTGGGCATGGTGGCGCACACTTGTAATCCCAGTACTTGGGAGGCTGAGACAGGAGGATCCGGGTTCGAGGCCAGCCTCGGCTACTTAGTGAGGCCCTCCGCAACTTAGTGAGACCCTAAATAAAGAATAAAAAAAAGGACTGAGGGTATAGCACGGAGGTAGAATGCCCCTGAGTTCCATCCCCAGTACCAAAACAAAAACAAACAAAAACAAAAGGAGCTGGGGGAGCCAGGGATGGTGGCACACACCTGTAAATCCCAGTCCTGGGGAAGCTGAGATAGGAGAATCACAGGTTTCAGGACAGCCTCAGCAAGTAGTGAGACTTTCATCAACCTCGAGACCCTGTTTTAAAATAAAAAATAATAAAATAGGACTGAGGGTGTAGCTCAGAGATAGAATGCTCCTGGGTTCAATCCCCAGTACCCACCCCCCACACACACACACACAAAGAGCTGGGGTGTAGCTCAGAGGTAGAAGGCCCTAGGTTTAGTACCTAGTACCATACACACAAAACCAAACATACAAACAAAAAACTGGCAGTGAGTAAGATTTGGCCCACAAGCTATAGTTCACCAAGTCATGCTCTAGATCCATTGTATTGATTTTTTCATCACTGTCTGGTCTGGAAAAGGATTTAGGAGAATATATGAACCTTTTACCATTTTCTCTGTGTGTGTGTGTGTGTGTGTGTGTGTGTGTGTGTGTGTGTGTGTGTGTGTGTTTTGTATTGGAGATTGAGCCCAGGGGCATTCTATATCCCCAGCTCTATTTTATTTTTTATTTTGAAACAGTGTCTCGCTAAGTTGCTAAGGGCCTCACTAAGTTGCTGAGACTGTCCTCAAACCTGTGATCCTCCTGTCACAGCCTCCCAAGTACTGGGATTATAGGCATGTGCCACCACACCAGACTTACCATTTACTACTAACTAACTTTAGGATACATATGGGAGCTAGATTCTGTGCTGTGCACTTGTAGTCCTGGTTATTCAGGAGGATTGCTTGAGCCAAGGAGTTCGAGGCCGGCCTGGGCAACATAGTGAGACTTTATCTCAAAAACAAACAAAAAGGAGATACATATGAAAGAAATGATTAATCTGGTGAAGTTTGTGTTTTACTAGACACAAAAAGATACAATTCATGCATATACCTTTGTATCTTTAATAAGGCATTTTTTTTTTATTCATTTATTCATGGCACCAGGGATTCAGCCCATCCATGGGCATTCTTCACCCCCAGCCCTATTTTTTATTTTGAAACAGGGTCTGGCCTCAAATCTGCAATCTTCCTGTCTCAGCCTCCCAAGAACTGGAATTTTAGGCATGTGTCGCCATGCCTGGCTAACAAGACTTTAAAAAATGCTTTAAAGGGAAATTTAATGTTGTCCAGTGTGCTCTACAGAAAGAAAATAGCGCCTGCTGTGGAGCTGGCCTCGAGTTTGTTCATTCAACTGTGATGCAGATGTGACTTGGAAAAAACCTTTGAGAGATCTGTTTCTCAGAGGAAAGTCCAGGCAGCAGGTGGCACCAGCCTGGAGACCTAGAACAACAGCCAGGGGGGAGAAAAAAAAAAAAAAAAAAGGAAAGGAAAGAAGAGAAGAAGAAAGGAAAGGAAAGAAAGAAGGAAGGAAGGAAAGAAAGAAAACTCCTGTCACTTTCCTAAGCAGTTAATTTTTATTTCCATGGTTCTGTTGTCATATTGAGAGTGGCCTTTATGGAATAACAATGTGCTTAGCATGGCTGATTATTTTGTTTTAATTAAAACATTTTTGAAAAAACAAAATGAAACATTCAAACATACCAAGTTGATTGTGTTTGTACTGTGGAACAGTTAATGCAAAACACTTGAGAGAGGCAGACGTTTGGATCTGTAGCTTTCGTCTGAATTTCTGTCTCCCACATTAAGGACAGTGTAGCAGAAATTGAATGTGTCCCTTAGAAAACTCCCTACCCAGCTTTGAGGCGAGCCCTCCTCAAGGCCCCGGTGCCACTCAGCGGGTTAGTGTCTGCTGTGCTCTTGGTGACCTTGGACAGTCCTTCCCTGTCCAGCTTGACCTTGAGACTCCAGCTGGAGCCTGGAAGTACTCATGTAGGAGGCCCAGTCTGTGGCCGCCCTGTTCTTCTCTCCCTCCCTTGTCATCTTGTTTTCTTCTTCCCCAGACCTCACCTGGGACACCCTGGATTCAGACTGAGCAGGAGGAGGAGAAGTAGAAATGAAAGAGGGGTGTCAGTTCACCTCACACACACACACCAAAAAAAAAAAAAAAAAAAACCAAGCCGGGCGTGGTGGCGCAGGCTTGTAATCCCAGCATTCGGGAGGCTGAGACCGGAGGATCCGGGTTCGCAGCCAGTCTCAGCTACCTAGTGAGGCACTCCGCAACTTAGTGAGACTCGGTTTCAAAATAAAGAATAAAAGAAAATAGGGCTGGGGGTATAGCTTGGAGGTAGAATGCCTCTGAGTTCAATCCCTAGTACCGTAAAAAAAAAACAAAAAAAACCACCTTTTTAAAATCCTCTTTCTTGATATATTCCGTATATTCCACCTTAGCATGGACTTGTACCAAAGTGGAGAGGAATGAGGCTGGGTGCTAGGAGGCCCCGGCAGGCAAGGGTTCAGGCCGCCTCACACACAGAGCTGCCTCTCTCCCCCGCTTCTACAGCAGGACCCTCTCCGGCCTGCCCCACTGCTGGGCCAGGCTTCTAATTTCTCTTGCCATGGGTTTAATCCCTGGCAAGTAGCCAAAGCATTAAATTTTTATTGTTCAGTTTACCACAAGGGCAGGGCTCGGCTTCTAGTGGAATTGAGGAGGCTGCAGCCGCTTCCAAACCCCAGTGTCACACCACATTAGCAATTGCAGGCTCTGAGGGCTGGATTTCTTTCAGTTTGGTTAGATTCTTGGTTAGAAGCAGAATGTATGCTCACACTCAAAGTTTTAAAGCTGGGAAATAGTAAAGGCAGCGTAGGCAACTTTTAAAGATGATTCATGACGGTCACAGCTATCAGCACATATGACCAACCCTGCATGGTCCTTTTGTATCTTCCCAGCAGATATATTAAATATGGCTGTGCAGTCATGGAGGGAGAAGGATTGAAGGCCCTTATTGGCCTGAAGTCCCATGGCAACATGGCAAGCAAGTGGTTCTCTTCTAGAATAGTAGGATTGTCAACCAATCCCATCTCAGTATGTAAATTACTTGCTGCTGTTCAATCTATAAAAATTCATCTTCAAAGAAAATTATTGGGCTGGTAAAAATATTTTTAATAATGACCACAGAAGCCATATTTGTTTTTCTTTGATGTTCTTCCGAAGACTCTTCTGGTTCTAATCAGATTGTTCCCACATAAAATACAGTGGAAATCTACAATAATAAAATCCCTATTCGTATGTCTATGGGGAAATAAACAGGATGGGGACTGTCTTTTTAAGGGGCTTTCCCCTTGCCTTTCCCCAGACTCAAAGCCTCTATTACTGGTGGGTGTTTTGGCATCAGTTAAGGGCCTTCAATCCTTCCCTCCCTCCATGTTTTGCTCTTTCATTAAAGTGTTTCTGTTGTCTAATTATATCCTTTCAATCAAATTAGAGACTGCAGCATCTGGTGAGGGCCCTAACTGCTGCCATCTGCACCTCGTATAGACAGGCCTTTTCAGCCGAGAATCACCCAACTTCCAAATGGCAGGAAGAGATTTAGAAAGAGTTTAGTTGGAGGGGAGGTTAACTTAAAAGGAGCGTCTTCAAAGGCTGGGTGCGACGCCTGCCCTGCTTGCAGTGATGGATGCACGGCCACGCAGGGCTCTTTGGCTCGGCTCACCGAGAGCCTTCTCTAGCCTCCTGGCAGACGAAGGCTTTCTGATGTCTCAGCTGGGATGAAGAGGCTCTCTCCCCGGTACAGCTTTGGAGGGGCCTCAGCCCAGCTGAAAATGTCTCCCTTGAGAAAAATCCTTTGTTATTTGACCACTGGTTAATGGATGTGACACTTGCTGTTCATTTGACCATTTCTTCTAACTCAGTGATTTCAACAGGAGGAGATTTTGCCCCCGGGGGACATTTTGCAATACTTGGAAGCATTTTTGACTGTCACAACCAAGGGAGTGCTATTAGCTATCTAACAGGTAGAAGACAGGCATGCTGGTAAACATCCTAGAATGCACAGGACAGCCCCGCCCCCACACCAGAAAATTACCCAGCCTGAAATGTCACAAGTGCTGGGGCTGAGAAGCCTGTCCCAGTGGTGGTGATATCGTCACTCTTCCTTTCAACTCTGATCAACATCTTTTCTTCACTCTTAAAATATTCTTCAGTATCCACATCTCAGCTCCACTAGCATTTCTGCAAACAGTGTCCCAGAAACCTAAATGGGGTAAGGAGATGTGATTCACTGTCTTTCTACTCTCTCGAGTAAGATTGCCAGATTAAGTATAGGCTGCCCAATTAAACTTGAATTTCAAATAAACACCAACTCACTTTTTAGTATAAGTCTGTCTCATGCAATGTTTGGGAATATTTCTTTCTCTTTGTTTTTTTTGCGGTACTAGGGATTGAACCCAAGGGCATTCTACCTCCGAACTACACCCCCAGCCCTATTTTTAGTCTTTATTTTGAAACAGGGTCTTACTAAGTTGCGGAGGACCTCGCTAAGTAGCTGAGGCTGGCCGAGAAGCCAGATCCTTTGGTCTCAGCCTCCCAAGTACTGGGATTACAAGCATGCGCCTCCACGCCCAGCGGAATATTTCTTTTTAAAAATTATATTCAGTTATGTTAGGGTAGAGAGAAAAGATTACTTAGTATTTACCTGAAATTCAAGTTTAACTGAGCAGCTTGTACTTTTATTTGCTAAATCTGGCAACCCTACTCAAGATTCATAAAGCGTTCCATGAAACCTTAAACCTTAGACAATCAAAGTGATGCTCTTGGCCCTCAGCTGCCCTTCTTCCTAATGCTCTGGGTGGCAAGGGATGTCAGCCCTACCGTTTCCTGACTGTTTATAAATCAGTGCTACACTGAGTCCCTCCTTCCTCCCTAAACAGTCTTCCTGTTCAGAAGGTCTGAAAACCATCTCTTGAGTCATACTTTTATGTTGGTACCAATTAACAAGTGCTTATAAAATACCCACTGTGTGCCCAGCATCTCTGGCTCACCCTTGTGCCAGATCGAAGAAGCTTACAACTTGGTTGCTTCAGGGTTTACTCTGAAGATGTGCTCTGGAGATACATTGTCTACCTGGCTTCACTCCCCACTCTGGAACTCCTGCATTATTTGTCCGTCCATATCAGCAAAGGAAAGCTGAAAAGCCTAGGGTCTAGCTTCTGTGGAGCATGGGCCATTCCTTCTTGGGGAATTTTCTTGGCATCTGACATTACATAGATCACAGGCAGTACTGATAAAAACTTGTCCAGAAAACTGGTTTCTATCAGTTTATTTGATCTCCTTTACTGATTGAGATCTTCAGACAGTGTAAAGTGGGGTTGCTCAAGTGACAGCAAGTGAGGCGAGGTGCAGATTTGAACCAGGTGTCTCATGCTTAAAGCAAACTCAATACAAAATGCATGTTCATTAAAAAGGGGGTCACTTAGTTGGGCGTGGTGGCACATACTTCTAAGGCTTGGGAGGCTGAGACAGGAGGATTGCAGGTTCACTGCCAGACTCAGCAATTTAGTGAGACCTGGTTTTTTTTTGCGGTACTGGGAATTGAACTCAGGGGCATTCTACTTCCAAGCTACATCCCCAGCCTGATTTTTTATTCTTTATTTTGAAACAGGGTCTCAGTAAGTTGCGGAGAGCTTCACTAACTAGCTGAGGCTGACCACGAACCGGGATCCTCTGGTCTCAGCCTCCCAAGTACTGGGATTACAAGCGTGTGTGCGCCACCACGCCTGGCTAAGTATTTGATTTTCAATGCTCGATCTCCCAACCCCCTTGATACTGGGGATTGAGCCCCGGGGCATTCTGCCAATGAGCTACACTCTCAGCCCCACCCCCTTTCATGTGGGGCAGTCTACCTCTGAGCCCCTGCCCTCTTTATTTTTCATTTTGAAGCAGGGTGGCTCTAGGTTGCTGAGAATCTCACTAAGTTGCTGAGGCTGGTGGGGAAGCTGTGATCCTCCTGTCTCAGCTTCCTGAGTACTAAGATTACAGGTGTGCACCACCACACCTGGCTCAATGCTAGATTTACTCTCCTGGAACTCTTGTGTGATTGCTAAGCAGTCAGGAGGCCAGCCTAGAGGCATAAATTGGGAGGAAACTGGGGTACTCTTGAGTGTCCATAAGAGGACCCCCCCCATCCACCCATTTGCCTGCTTCCCTCATTCAGCAGACTTTCACCCCAGCACCCCCTGTGTGGGCTTTAGTTGCCAAGGATACAAAGGTGAATTGCCTGGGGCTGGGGTTTACCTCAGTGGTAGAGTGTGTGGTCAGCGTGTGTAAGGAAGGCCCTGGGTTCAGTCCCCAGCACCAAAATAATAATAGTAGTAATAAATGGGGTTGTGGTTGTGTGGAACTGGGAATATAGCCTAGTGGTTGAGTGCTTGTGTAGTATGCACAAAACCCTGAGTTCAATCCCCAGCACTGGGTGGGGGGAGTCAGATGATTAAGAAACTCAGAGACTAGTGGGAGCAGGGCTAGGTGCTTCTTTGATCGCCATTCAAGGTGATCAGGTCTTCTAACATCTATGGCAGCAGGTGACTGGTTCTAGATCTGCTGGTTCCTACAGGAGTAAGCGCTGTCTAGTCTAGGCCCAGCCTTGCAAGTTCACCTCTTGTCTGTTTGGTTTTTTTAGAACTGATTTATAATGAACTGAGATATTGCCCGCCAGAAACCTGGACTTGGAGCTTTAAAATATTTCCTGCCTTCTGTTTCCTTATATGAAAGCTTTCTAGTGTGAATTTCTTCTTCAGAATTAAGGAGGCAGCTGGGTATGGTGGCACAAGCTTGTAATCCCCGTATTTGGGAGGCTGACACAGGAGGATTGCAGGTTCGTGACCAGCCTCAGCTACTTAGTGAGGCCCTCCACAACTTAGTGAGACCCTGTTTCAAAATGAAGAATAAGCCGGGCATGGTGGCACATGCTTGTAATCCCAGTACTTAGGAGGCTGAGACAGGAGGATTGCAGGTTCATGGCCAGCCTCAGCAACTTGTGAGACCCTCCATAACTTAGTGAGACCCTGTTTCAAAATAAAGAACAAAGCCGGGCATGGTGGCACACGCTTGTAATCCCAGCATTCAGGAGGCTGAGACTGGAGGATCCAGGTTCGCGACCAGCCTCAGCTACCTAGTGAGGCACTCCGCAACTTAGTGAGACCCTGTTTCAAAATAAAGAATAAAAAATAGGGCTGGGGGTATAGCTTGGAGGTAGAATGCCCCTGAGTTCAATCCCCAGTACCGCAAAAA
>PVLC010010895.1:0-25637 GCA_004027655.1 Graphiurus murinus
GGTCTTGTCTTGAGGGAGTTCTGTATGTTTCCTGGACCTGTGTGTTGACTTCTCTTTCTATGTTTGGAAAATTCTCTGTTATTATTTCTTTGAAGAGATTGTTTATTCCAAAAGTTTCAACTTCTATTCCCTCTTCTATGCCTATTATTCTTAGGTTGGCTCTTTTAAAATTGGCCCAGATCTCTTCGATGTCCAATTCATACTGTCGTATTTTTTTTTTCTAAGTTATGTACTATAGATTCATTGTTAGTTTGGTCATCCTCTAAGAGTGATATTCTGTTTTCCATGTGATCTAATCTGCTGTTTATAGTTTGCATTGATGCCTTCATTTCGATTATTTCATCTTTTACTTCCTTCAATGCTTCTGTTTGGTTTCTCTTTAGTTCTTCGAATTCTCTATTTGTTACTTTATGTCTTCCTTTATTTCTTTAAAGCTCTGCCTACATTCTTTCTGAAAATTCTGTATTGTTTCTAGTATTAAAGCTCTGAATTGTTCTTCTGGTAGTCTCTGCCATTCTGGGTTGGTGAGATCTGTTATTGAGGGGTTGTGGTGGCTCATTGTTTCTTTGTTATTTTTCCTTCCCATGGTTCCCCAGTTCTTCGATTTATATCTTTGCTGTTCTTGCAAGTTTTCTTGTCCAATCTCTGTAGTTGGGGTTTAGGGGTGACAGGGTGTGTTCAGAGATAGAGTTTGGGTGAGAGGTCACCGTAATAGATGCAGGGATAGGGTAAAGAAGGGGGTAAAGATTAGAGACGGTAGATATTGATATGTGACATGAAAAAGAGGAAAAGAAAAGAGAGGAGGTAAAATGTAGCAGAGAGGAATATGGGGGGGGGCTTGTAAAAGGGGTAAGGAGGGGGTTCAATGACCTAAGCAAGAGTTAACAAAGCAAGTATTCATCCAAACAAATATAAACATATCAAACAATACAAAAATATAACAGAGTATAGACAGATCAAATTTAAAACTTAACACCAAAAGAGAATGAAAAAAAACAAAACAAAAAACAAAAAACCCCAAAATCTACAAAGAGCAAACAGACACTAAAACCAACGCTCTGCTAGTTCGTAAGTATTGAGCTTAAATTTTCACGTGTCTTTGGATTTATTTATTCATTTGTTTGTTTGTTTGTTTGTTTGCTTGCTTGCTCTGTCAGTGCAGGCAGAGAATTACCCACTGCTAGTTTATGTCTCTGGACTCTCCACTGGGTCTGGCTGCATCTCTTTCTCTGCTTTTTGCTTTAGCAGTCTAAAAGCCAGGCCTTTCCAGATACCCTGTATGCACTGGGTTCCTCCGCCCTTCTGGCCCTGTCTAGGCTCTAGCAGGGCAGATGGCTGAGTCTATCCTTTGTTTTGTGAATCCCGCACCCTGCACCCGGGGTGCGCGTAGCCCAACTTACGGCTCCCTGCTGCTCGGCCTGTTCCCGTTCTGATGGCTGGGGGCGAAATAGGACAATGATGGTCTGCTTAGCAAGCAGGAAGTTGGTGGGACGGACTGGCGGCAAAGATGGCAGCCGCCGTTCCCAGCGCGCGCAGGCTCCCCTCTCCGAGTTTGTGTTCGAGTTTCCAGTATTCCTTCTCTTCCTTCCGTCAAGAAGCTGGATTCACGGCTGTCCTCTTTCCTCCTTTGCACCTTCGCTCACTGTTCCATCTTTGGGGCGGCACGTAGACGCTGACCCGTGGGAGCTTCCGCCTACTGTTCCACGGGTTCTGGTCACTGTGAGTGTTGCGGCAATCCCCACCTGGGTAGTTCGTGGAGATCTGGGGCCAACGCCACGCCTGGGCTGTTAGCTGTGTTCCCGTGTAGTTAGCTGCTCACAGCGTCTGGCTCATCCCCGCTGCTCTTTCCACAGCCTAATTCTTCTGCGCGGCGCCGATCCACCGCTGCGCAGGGTGCAGGGCCACAGCCCTGGGCGCGGGGCCGCAGCACTGGGCGTGGGGCCGTAGCAAGTTCCCTTGCCCTCCTGAGTCCGCTTTTTTTAATCTTCTTTAGGTGTAGTTCAAATTTCACTTTTTTTGTTGTATTTTTCTTCTGTTAAGATGCTCCTTTTATGGTAAATTTTGTTCGAAATCACAGCGTCTGGGGAAAGCTGTTTCATTCAGTCGCCATTTTGGATCTCTCCAATATTTGTTATAAACAAACAAAAGCAAGTAATTTTTAGAATGTGCTAGGCACTACTTTGAATATCTAGGACATGTTAACATATTCAGTTCCTCCATAAAGCATGTAGGTTTTTTTTTTTTTTTTTTTATATCTTCATTTTACAGATGAGAACACAGGCATAGAGAGCTTTGAAAATCTGTACAGGTCACATAGCTAAGTGGAAAAACAAAATTTAAGCAATGGCAAATAATTTTTATTTCCTTGTTATTTAGAAATACTTAATATGGTTCATAATATAATTGTTAAACCTGTTTTTACATAGTATTATACAGCAGTCTTTTTTTTACATTATTGTTTGAAAATAGCCCTCCTTCTTCTTCTCCTCCTCCCCCTGCTCCTCTTTGTGGTGGTGGTGGTGGTGGTGGTGGTGGTACTGGGGATTGCACCCAGGAGTATTCTAATTTGAGCTACACTCTCAGCCCTATTTTATTATTTATTTCGAAACAGAGTTTCATTAAGTTGCAGAAGACCTCGCTAAGTTGCTGAGGCTGGCCACGGATCCATGATCCTCCTGTCTCAGCCTCCCAAATTGGGATTAGTATGTGCCACCATACCCGGCTCTAAAAGTAATGTCTGATGGTTGCAAAATTTTGTTCTACATTGTAAAATTTACTTCATTTCCACAGCTGACAAACTGTGTCTCATTATCTCCTCATTATATCAATTGAGAACAATATTCTCTTTTTAAAAAGTGTTGTTCAAAAACCAAGCTGGAGAGCCTGGCGTGGTGGCGCACACTTGTAATCTCAGCATTTGGGAGGCTGAGACTGGAGGATCCGGGTTCACAGCCAGCCTCAGCTACCTAGTGAGGCACTCCGCAACTTAGTGAGACCCTGTTTCAAAATAAAGAACAAAAAATAGGGCTGGAGGTATAGCTTGGAGGTAGAATACCCCTGAGTTCAATCCCCCTTACTCTTAAAAAAAAAAAAAAACAACAAGCTGGAGGCATCACAATACTTGATTTCAAACTATACTACAAAGCTATAATAACCAAAACAGCATGGTTTTGGCACAAAACAGACACATAGATCAATGAAACAGAATAAAAGATACAGAAATAAAGCCCTTATACCTATAGCAAGAGGAACTTTGACAAAGGAGCCAAAAAACAGACACTGTGGAAAAGACAGCCTATTCAACAAATGGTGCTGGGTTAACCATATGTAGAAAAATGGAACTAAACCCCAACCTCTCATCTTGCACAAGAGTCAACTCAAGATGGATAAAGGATCTAGAAATTAGACTAGAGACTTTGCAACTACTAGAATAGGGCATAGGAACAACTCTCCAACACATAGGCACCAGTAGACACTTCCTCAATAAGACCCCCAAAGCTCATGAAATAAAAACAAAAATCAGTAAGTGGGATTGTATCAGATTAAAAAGCTGTGCAGCAAAAGACACTATCAAGAACCTAAAGAGAAAGCCTACAGAATGGGAGAAAATCTTCATCAGCTATTTTTCTGATAGAGGATTAACATCTAAAATACATAAACAACTTAAAAACCTCAATGCTAAAAAAAAAAAGCACTGAACCCAATTAAAAAATAGGCAATAGATCTAAATAGACACTTCTTAAAAGAAAATAATACAGCTGAGCATGGTGGTGCACACCTGTAATCCTAGTACTTGGGAGGCTGAGACAGGAGGATTGCAGGTTTGAAGACAGCCTCCACACCTTAGTGAGGCCCTCCACAACTTATGGGTTCAATAGCCAAACTGTAGAGTCAGTCTAGGTGTTCATCAGCAGATGAATGAATTACAAAACAATGGTATATACACACAATGGAATTCTACTCAGCCATAAAAAATAAGACAACTATGTCATTTGCAAGAAAATGGAAGGAACTTGAGATACTATGCTTAATGAGATATTCTGTCACTGAAAGTGAAAGGCCATATGTTTTCACTCATATATGGAAACTAGAGAGAAACTGGGAATAAAGAAAACCTCAGATAAATGAGGGGAGACTGTAGTGGAATAGGGGGAGAAGATGGGGAAAGGGGAGATCTGAAGATGGTAACGATTCAAATAACCCTCTGTTCATACATGAAGTTACTTGTATGACATAAGGACTATCTATGGGGAGGGTGGGAACTGGAAGGAAACACGAGTGCTGCATCCACATATGTAGTTATCACTCTGAACCCCACTATAATGTATAATTACAGTGCACCAATAAAAAAAGGAAAATGGTCAAGTAAAAAAATTTTTAATTCTTTCATCTATTTATATGTATCTGAAAAATTACTGCACTGTATATTTATATATTTTAATTAAATTTTCTCTCAAAGGAAAAAAATATTGTCAATCTTTGTGTAAAGTATTTTCTTTTGTGGTTGGTTTATTTTATATATATGTTGTATTTTTTACATTTGTTTCATTACTAAGAAATTAGTTTCATGAAGGTGCTGAAACAAATTATCACAAAATGGAGGACATAGAACATCAAAAATTTTCCTCTCATAGTTCTGGGACCAAAAGTCAAAGATCAGTTCCACCAAGCCAATGTAATAGGGCCATGTTCCTTCCATTGGTTGTAGGAGGGAATCCTTTCCTTGCTTCTTCAAGCATCTAATGGCTTCAAGTGTTCCTTGGCTTACAACTGTATCACTCCAATCTCTGCCTCTCTCTCATAAGAACAGATGTAATTCATTAGGATTCATCAAGATAATGAAGAATAAGCTCCTTCTCTTAAGATCTTTAACTGATTTATTTTCCCATGTAAGGCAATATTATTTCTATTGCTATATAATGTTTAAAGAATACATAAAATATACACCAAATGTGATCCTTATATTTATTTTCTTCTGTTATAACTTAGAAAAATGACATAAAGCTGTATATGTTAAGCTACTGCCCAGAGGCACCTCCAAAGGCACACAGGTTTAAAAACTGTAATCAATCAATCAATCAATCAACCAACCAATCAACAATCAATCAAATAGAAACTATGAGCAAGCAATGAATGCCCAGGAAAATAAATTCCCCTTATTTATTTATTTATTTATTTATTTATTTATTTATTTATTTATTTATTTATTTATTTATTTATCGGTACTGGGGATTGAACCCACAGGCATTATACCTCTGAGTTACACCCCCAGCCCTATTTTTATTCTTTATTTTGAAACAAGGTCTAAGTTGTGGAGGGCCTCACTAATAGCTGAGGTTGGCTGCAAAAAAAACCTCCTGCAATCCTTCTATCTCAGCCTCCCAAGTGCTGGGATTACAAGCATATACCACCAAGCCCGGCTCATAAATTCCCCTTTAAGAGAGAATTATCTGAAGTCACCATTTAAAATGTGACATTAAATTCTAATAGTACATTTTTACATAACTCAAGCATTCCTTAAAAGAAAATAACTGTGTACTGCAAAATGATGAATCTTTTTCTACAATCAAGAATCCTTTTAAAATTCAAGTTTTCTTTTAAACTCAATTTAGTAATATGCATATACATGCTCACCCATCTACACAAGCCTATCTAGGAAGAACATTTATGTTATTTAGTCTGTGTTGGGAGGCACAAGAAACTTTGGATTTTGTTGTGCCAAACCCATTTATAAGAGTTATGGCTACAATGTAATGAGACTGCATTTTAACAAATATTTTGTATCTTTTATATACTGATGGGTGCTGTACCCATTAAGGTAGGCAATTTGGGAAATACATATTTATTCATATTTTTCTATTTCTCAAAATATATTTGAACTCCTCTTAGAAATTTCTTCCATATCAGTGTATTATACCCACTAAAATGATATTTTAATGGTCATACTTTCTTTAAAAACAGCATTCCTAAACTTACTCATAAACAAAAGTTGAGCTCAAGATAGTTATCTCTTACTCTTACTTTTTTTTTTTTTTTTTTTTTTTTTGCGGTACTGGGGATTGAACCCAGGGGCATTTTACCTCCGAGCTACATCCCCAGCAATATTTTTTATTCCTTATTTTGAAACCGGGTCTCACTAAGTTGCGGAGTGCCTCACTAGGTAGCTGAGGCTGGCCTTGAACATGGATCCTCTGGTCTCAGCCTCCCGAATGCTGGGATTACAAGCGTGCGCCACCACGCCCGGCTCTTACTCTTACTTTTAAAAAGCAAGTTTATCTCAGGTGACATGGTTTTGCTATTACAGAGATTATTTTTGAAAAAACATAGCAGTCAGGTATATGCTATCTGATTCCAGTGAGCAGGCCACCACCAATGCTGGCACACTGCAATCTGTAACTAAGCATGTCAAACAGATCTGTAAGTCCTACTGGAGATACTCTCCCAGGGACAATGATGGCCACCCCATAATAACAGGGGCAGACCAATCTCCAGTCACCTTTCTGCAATCCATCCCCATGTCACCTGTAACTCAAAAGGACTCTCTAGACACCTACTTGATTAAAGGAGAGCATACTACTTCACCACTATGGTCAAGCCAGAACATGTGGAAGTCAAAAGTGTCACGCTGGCATCATGCATGGGAGGAATAGGTTTGCCACAATTTAGGCCAGCTCTTGAAAGGCTTATTGGGCAAGTTGGGTGTAGTTACTCAGGCCACTCATTTATAATGTGTCCCTAACCCTCACAGAAACAAGGTAGCAATGTTGGAAGTGGGGTTTGGTTGCTAAAGGGGTCCCTGGGGGTGTGTTGTGTCCTTGGGGATTATCTCGTTCCTCCTTTTCCCCCTGCTTTCTCTCTCTGCTTTTGGCTCTGAGTGCTGCAGACCCAGACTGATATGGACTGAACTCTGAAATCTTCAAAAACTGTGAGCAAAATAGGTAATGCAAAATATATTACTTCTGAAAATATTTTCTAAGCAAATATTTATCTTCCTAATTATGTTAAGACAAATGATTATTCTAAATAACTTCACTGACTGTGAAAAGAGGCCAACAGACATCAGGTCACACTGAATTTGCCAGTACGCTAGAAGACTCTTCTGGTTTGGCAGGCTGCTGCCCTGGTTTGGCCCAGCGTCCCTTCAATGCCCTCTTCTTTCCTCACAGAGTGGCATGGGGTGTGAGATGCACAACTTGGGCGAGCTTCAGTCCCTTTCTATTGGTCCTTCCAACTATATAATTTCTGGTTAGTGATCCCAAGTTTTAAGAGTTCAGTTTCTATACAACTTGATCATCCTCTAAGAGATTAAAATAATATTTTTTGGCTACTAATGCTGGGACCCATGTTTGGTTTTATAAAATATTTTTAGTTTTATTATAGCATATGGGTTTTATTTCTGTTTGTCAATAAGAAATGCTAACGTGGAATGTTAAATTTCAGTATAGTTATATAATGCCAAGAATTTTTAATTAAAAATAGATTTTTTTTTTTTTTTTTTTTTTGCGGTATTGGGGATTGAACTCAGGGGCATTCTACCTCCGAGCTACACCCCCAGCCCTATTTTTTATTCTTTATTTTGAAACCGAGTCTCACTGAGTTGCGGAGTGCCTCACTAGGTAGCTGCGGCTGGCCGCGAACCCGGATCCTCCGGTCTCAGCCTCCCGAATGCTGGGATTACAAGCGTGCGCCACCACGCCCGGCTTAAAAATAGATTTTTAAAAAACTTGATTCCAGAGCTATTTCCAAATATATTTTAAGCAAGATTGAATTCTTCACAAGTGGCTATCCAAACACTTGTGTAGCATTTATGATTGTTTATATGCTAGTGAATATGGCTAAGAAACATGATAAAGTAAAACAAGCCTTTAAAAAAATAAAGATTGGCTTTTATTGCAACATGAAGATTCTCAAAGTTTTACCTTTAGACTATAGACATATGCCACCTAAAATGTATTATTAAGTTTCATTAGTTGAATAAACCAGTATGTCTAACAATTCATATATATTTCAGTAGACATGAACTCAAGCTATCTCACCAACTACTATAGCCCATGGCAAAGAGAAAGTATTTTTCATTACGAAAGATCTTTCAGGATATCATCATTATTGAAAATTGCTTCTAAGCTTCAACTTCATCCTTTTTGTATACTTTATGAAAACAGATCTGGGCCCTTTAATATTTTGTGTTAGATAACTCAGACCATGTGAAGTTTTGTCAGGAGAACACTGGAGAGATACTGAAGAGGTAAGGTGAACAGAGTTTTGTTTCCTGGTGGACTTACTCAGCAGCTCATGCAACATGGTGGCTTCCCCAGTGTGCAGGTCCTGCAGCAAATGTGGTTTCTCTAGAGCCTAGTCTCTGCAGTGCATATAATCCAACAGCAACCAGCAGTATTCAGCTTGGGTGATTTTCTAGTGGAATGCCATTGGCAAGATACCTCCCCAGCAAGGTACATTGCTGGTAAATTCCATTAGCAAGGCATCATGGGGACTTCTCTGCCATCAGTGAGCCATCGCATGGCCCTCTCCAACATAATATGGATCTGTCTCAGGGGTCTTTTTCTTCAGGAATATGTCTCTGCCTTAGTAGTAATAGCCATTAAGATCATGCTGTGGTTTTTATCAGGAATGTCCCCCAATGTCTCACCCTGAAAGCATGGTCCCCAAATAATCTTTTCAGAGGTGAAGCTTTCAGGCAATGATTAGATCATGAGACGCTCTTACCTCATAATCTATCAAATGGATTAATCCACTAAAGATGAATGAACTACTGGAATGTGGAATCTAGCTGGAGGAAGTAGGTCCCTGGGGGCATGCCTTGAAGAGTTTATTTTCTCTCCAGCTCCATCCTCTCTTCCCTTACTCCTTTGCCTTCACTTCCTCCTCCTTCCTCTTTCTTCCCCTCCCATGCCTCTGGTTGTCAGGAGTTTAGCAGCTTTCCTCCATCATGACCTTCTGCCATGATATCCTGCCAAGTCTCAGGTCCAATGCAATGGAATTGGTCAACTATGAACCAAATCCTCTGAAACCGTGAGTCAAAATAAATCTTTCCTTCTCTCAGTTGCCCTTGTCAGGTATTTTGGTCACAACAATATAAACTTGAATAAAACAGATCATATTATATAATATTAAAATCTCTTACCTCTTATCACTCTCTACCTTCCAATCCCCTGTAATATTTAGAGTCTTTTATATTAAACTTTCCTATTCAAATTACCATGTAGTTTCTCTCCTGACTGAACCCAGCTTGACATACAGGTCTAGTAAATGAATGTGCAACAAAAAGTACTATTTTCTAATTCTTGTGTGTCATAGGATAGACATCTCTATTAATAATTAACAATTCTGATAAAATATAAAGACAAAAACAACCCCAATTTCTTGTTGTTAAAATATTTATGTATGGCTGTCCAGCTTTTAGCTCCCTTTGAAAAACAAAAGAAAAACAAGACTGTTTCCTTATTTAATATTATTCATCTACAGGAACAAAACTTTTCATTGAAAATCATGAAATGAAGCAAATCTACTCAATGAAGAAAATTACCTGCCTAGTTTGTGCATAGCAGAGATATAAAAGAATTAGGTCAATTTTACAAATAATTAGAAATGAAAAGGCAAAGTCTCAACTAATGATTGAACATCAGATAATATTTTCATTATCTATCCTATCTTGTTAATGTGAGGAAAATTGTGTAAATGAATATCTATAAAATAGTATGGACACAAATTAAATAGCGCTGTGAGAGAAAAGGCGAAGAAAATATTTTCATACCTTTTAAAATGGGTTGACGTGGACAACTGCCAGCAAACAACTTTCTTTATAAACAAACGCTAAAAGAAGTCTTTGTTAAGTTCCATAAATTTCATATTTTATAATTACCTAAAAATAATTTTCCCATTCAATATAAAGCCTACACAGAACTTTGCAATTTAAGAGCTCTTTCTCAAGACATTTACATGTAGATAACAATGTCAACTAAAAAGGTCTCTCTCTCCCATGCCCAGTATCCCACACTGACATTTTAGAATAGACAGCAAAAATATGCAAATTAAAGTTAACACTGAGCCAGGCGTGGTGGCGCATGCTTGTAATCCCAGCATTCGGGAGGCTGAGATCAGAGGATCCGGGTTCTCGGCCAGCCTCAGCTACCTAGTGAGACACTCCGCAACTTAGTGAGACTCGGTTTCAAAATAAAGAATAAAAAATAGGGCTGGGGGTATAGCTCGGAGGTAGAATGCCCCTGAGTTCAATCCCCAGTACCGCAAAAATAAATAAATAAATAAATAAATAAATAAAGTTAACACTGCAAGGAAAAATGTGGACCTGGGAACTACAATCCAAGATTGCTGGAAGATCTTAAAATCTGAAGCCAGGGAGAAGCTTCTTCTCAGTCTAAAGATCAGTATAACACAAGCAAAGCACAGGGAGATTAGCTAGATAATTCAAAATAAAACAAAATGAAACAAAAAACTCCAACCACACAAATAAGGGCAAAATAAAACTCAAACTAACCCTTAATATCTCCCAAGTTTTTAAAAATTTAAAACAAAAATGAATGAATTTTCAAAGGAAAACAGGCTCTTTGTGCCTTTAGTGAAACTCTTTAGCTTAAAGTTCTGACTCCAATTTTGGGGAATATGTCTGCTTGACAGGCAAAGTAATGGATGAAAAGAAGGATAATTAGTGACTTGCTAACAAATTATAAACTCCAACTGGCCATGGAGCACTTGTAAGTAACCATTAGTCTATATTGGTGTGGTCTGTGGCCACAGAATTAGAGAGGTATTATTTTCTGTTTTCAAAGTATGTATAACTAAGACCTTATCAGTAAATAAAAATGAGAAATACATTACTGAGAACAAGTAGAGTAAAACTAAAGAAACACTACAATTAAATTATTTCCCTTAATTTCATTTATTTTTACAAGGCACATTCAAATCAGCGTTTCTTACAACACAACTATATAGTCTAACTTTAGGTATTGCACATTTTTTCATCCTAACATTGTCATTACAAAAATAAGTAGGAAAAATTTCTGTATCTTTGCAAATTGAGATATTTAAATAACACAGAGCTGAATTAAAAATGGAAATGAATTAAATGGAAATTTAATTATATACACCAATTAAGACATATGGAAAAATGCTGCATGCTTGTTTATCCTATAAAACAAAGTAATAATTTATCTTATTTATTATTTCCCCAAAATATACTGGCCCAATTTCAACACAACATTGAATTTAGGAGAAAGTTAAATACAGGTATGTTTAGAGACAAGGATAGCACATGCATTTTATATTGCCCACTAAGCCTGAATGACTACAGATACCAAGAATGTAATACTGAAAAGGATTATCAGATTTAGCATGAATACATCCCATGATCAATTATGTCTTCTACAGGCACAGGTGACATACATAGGACATTAATATACATAAAAGTATGTATGATATATATTTATTTATTGGTGCACTGTATTTATACATCATAATAGGGTTCAGTGTGATAGAAACATACATGCATACAGTACTTGCTGTTTGTTTCCCATCATGCAGACAGTACTTGTGTGAGGTATCAAGTTCCACCCCATACATAATATTAAAATTGGTATTGATAACTTCATATATGATAGGATTATTTGAACTGTTTCCTTCATCAAATCCCCCCTTTTATCTCTCTACCTCCTTACCCAAATCCCCTTCTAGGTTTCTAGGTTATCCATATATAGAAGAATGGAATTATGTCCCAACCTCTCACCCTTCACAGGAGTCAATTCAGGATGGATTAAAGACCTAGAAATTAGACCACAGACTAGAAGAGGGCATAGGACCAACTGTCCAACATATAAGCGCTGGTAGAGACCCTCAAAGCTCAGAAAATAAAACCAAAAATCAATAAATGAGATGACATCAGATTAAAAAGCTGTGCAGCAAAGAAAACCATTAAGAGTCTAAAGAGAAGGCCTAAAGAATGGGAGAAAATCTTTGCCAGCTACTCATCTGATAGAAGATTAATTTCTAGACTACACAAAGAACTTAAAAAAATCAATAATAAAAAATAGCCCAATCAGAAAATGGGCCATTGATGTGAATAGACATTTCTTAAAAGAAGAAACACAAATGACCAATAAGTACATGAAAAAAATTCAACATCATTAGCAATCAGGGAAAAGCAAATCAAAATAACACTGAGATTTCAGCTAACTCCAGTTAGAATGGTAATTAAGAATACAAATAATAATAAATGCTGGCGAGGATGTGGGGGAATAGGAACTCTTATACACTGCTGGTGGGACTGCAAATTAGTACAGCTACTATGGAGATCACTGTGGAGGTTCCTCAGAAGACTGGGAATCGAACCACCATACAACCCAGCTATACCACTTTTGGGTATCTTTCCAAAGGATTTGAAATTAGAATATTATAGGGATACATGCATATTCATGTTTACAATAACACAATTCACAATACCAAACTACAGAATCACCCTAAGTATGTCAACAGGTGAATGAAATATGAAGCTATTGTATACATACACAATGGAATTTTGTTCAGCCATAAAGATCAAAATTATGTCACAGGAAAGAGGATGGAGCTACAGAATATTATGCTAAGCAAGATTAGTCAATCCCAGAAAGTGAAGAGGGGTATGGTTTCACTTATATGTGGAAGCTAGAGAAAAACTGGTAGACGTGATATATTTTACCATCCCTAATATAAAAGTTGTTGGTTAACACATTTTAGTTGTCAGTAGCCCTACATTCAATCCTGGCCTTACCACTTATTAGCATATGGCTTTAGACAAATTACTAGTTTCCCTGGCTCTGAAATGGAAATAATAATTCTTATCCTTGTCAGGGCTGAATAACAATGAACATGAACACTTAAAACAGGGCCTGGCATACCATAATTAATAAGTAACAGCCCTTATTGGTATTATTATAGGAGCTTTCATCTCTCAGTGTATTACTGACTGTTCACTGAATCTGTCTTGAAATGGGCAGAGCTCTGCCAAAGTCTGCTGCTTGTGAGTGAGCCCTTAGCAAGCCACTGGACACACAGCACCAGCAAGCTGTGGGTGCAGGTGCTGAGCAGGGCACAAGAACACAACTTCATAAAACAATAAAGGCCCTCTTTCCCATATTTCTCAAACCAGTGCTATAGGTCTGAGTTTTGTCCAAGCAATAAAGAAATGTGCTATTTACTCAGATGAGGTTTAGAAAAATAATAGTTACAAAAATAGGGCCATTTTCTTTTTCCTGGGACTGCTCACCTACCTACCAGTATAGGATAAAAACTGGTAATTACACTCTTCTAAGGATTTCAAGAAGAATCTTAATGTAGGACTCCAATACTGGCCACATTAAAAGATAAGAAGACTTCTATATTACATGAAACTGACTTTAATGAAAAAATATACATATATTGGAAAGACATCTTTAAAAACTGTTTACAGAGATTGCTTATGATATATAACCAATAAGAATGAACAACAAAGCTAAAAGGAAGCTAAGTTCTTTTACTATAGAAAGGAAAGTTTTAACAGATAACAATTATCAAATATTATAATACTATTTGAAACTCCAACTCCATGGTAATGGTTTCTGAGCTGAGTGAATTGATGGAAAAACAGTAACACTGGAAGGACATAGGATTTAGAGTTAACAGACCAGGGTTCACTGCTTACTTGAACTGTATGATTCTGGATTCTCTTTAACACGTGAAGGCCTATTTTTTTCTTCTACAGGATGCTGCCAGGAGTATTTTTGTTCGTGTGCTGGAGCATCCACCTGGACTCACCTATTTAAAAGTGCCTTATGGACTGTAAAGTGCTGTTCCTCCAGGTGGCCATCAGTAGAGAGGCCACACTTCCCTGGTTTATAAAACAGACTTGACTCTCTAAGACACCAGAGAAGCTGGCAGGCAGTCCTGCAGGCGCATCACTCCACAAGAGCCTCACCCCTTCAGTGCACTGCCAACTCCCTGAGGACAGAGCCCATGACAACAAAGAACCCTAAGGAAAACATGCTGCTGACTACATGAGAACCTGCTCAGTTTTTAATTCTAGGAGAGAGTCTCCCTTGTTTTTATTCTATAAATCTGGGTTTAGGAACAGGGTAAGAAGATGGAACAAACTGCACAGCCCTTCAAACTCACATGGAAGGACACGTCATGGATACATGATGCCAAGGAAAAAAACAAGTCTGGATGCTAAATTCAACTCACTTACATGATTATCAGTAATATAAATAACATATGAGCATAGTTATGTTTAAATGTTAAGAGTAATATACTGATATGAGGATGGATACGAAGACAATTATTATTCCTCCATCTTAAGAGATATAGGAAGCCATTTACAGCCACTACAAAAAAAAGGCTAACTATAGTTCACACGACAAACACTCAAATATTCAATTGCCAGTTACAGTGCTATTTTAGGAGCATGCGGAGATTTGGTTTTCTCACTTTTGAAATATTAAATACCTGACAGCTTTTGTTAGAGTTATTTGTTAAGTGTTTACCACACAGGCACTGTTCTAAAGTACTCTGAATGCATCCATTTAATTAATTCTCATAATATTCTTGTGAGGTAGGTATTGTTATTATCCTCTCTTTTCAGAAGAGACCACAGCACAGAGCAGTTGTCCAAAATCACACACTTCATTGGAGAAAAAGTCAAGACATTAATCCAGGCATTCTGGAACCAGAATTTTAACCACTATACTCTACTATCTAATATACATTCTACAATCTAAATATTAATTACGATGATTATTATTACTAGGCAGAATACACAGGCTACCTACCTGTTTCAAGAAGCAGTTATTATGGGCTTACTCTGGGCTAAGCATATGAAATATGTTTTAAGGACACCAGACTTAAACTGACACTCGTGGGTCCGTGTCTTTGGTCTGCAATAACAATATGAGCAGCATAAATTTACTTATTACATTTGTGGAGGCTGGGAAGTCCAAGAACAAGGCACTGTGGATCTAGTTCCTAATGAGTGCCTGCCTTCTTGTGCACAAGATGGTGCCTTCTTGCTGTGTCCTCATTTGGTGGATAAGGCAAAGCCCTTCTCTGGAGGCTCTTATTTCAGGGTTCCAATTCCACCTATGATCCCTCATGTCCTGGTCACCTCTTAAAGGCCCCACCTCCTAATACCATCAGAATGGTGGATTAGGTTTCAACAAAGGGATTTTGAGGGTAACACAAATTTCAGAGCATAGCAGTCGGTTTTAATTAATAATATTATCTCATCATATTTACTTCATTCAGGTGTCTGTGACATTGGAGGCACAGAGGAAGTAAAGCCTGGAAGAGCAGTCCACTTCTTCCATCAGGAAGAAGAAAGCTCTTCTAAGAAACATCTGACTAATCTTTTTCAAAAATAAGTTCCGAGGAAATTCTCAAAGGGGGCTGATTATGAAATAGCAGCTATAGCGTCAGTACCTATTGTTATTGATAGGGATTTCTTTCTATGGACACATGGCTGACTCAGTTCTAAGACAAAGCAGGACTAATACAAACCAAAACAGCATTAGGCCTCATTCCAAAGAAACTGCAATAAAACTTCTGTCTGAGAATCCTTTTCTGGGTTCTGTAAATGTTACTGTATATTTTCCTTTAGTTTCTAAGGTGTAAAAAGGACGAACAATTTGCTCAGAAGGCTTCAAGAGATCTTTCTTAGCTCTGCACTGGGCAGAATCATAGGATTAACAAGATGAGTGATACCTATCATCTTTGGATTCCCAAGAAAGAAAGACAAATTGGTACTAGTTTTTCCGACAATCAAAAACGACAAATGTACTTAAAGAGGAGCTGCTTCTAGTCTAGCCTTTATGGTGAGGAGTGATCCTAGCTCATCTTCCTTCAATTCCCTAGTCCCCCTCTCCTACATCTAGGAGAATCTAGAAGTCCCTCATGCTGCCTCTTGATTGTACAAAAGCCCTCAACCGATCATTCTCTGCTCTCTCCTATCACCAGCATTAGAAATTTTCAGTCCAGAAGCATTTCTTTCCTTCTTCACCTAGTCCTGTTATTCCTTAGAATAGCTGAAGCCAACTAGCTATTAAGGGGAAAATGGAATATCAAATTAAACCGAAGCACATTAAATCAATCTCTAATTGGTATTGTGAGAAGAGATAGTTAGGAAAGAGATTTCCTGCTACTCTTCTCAGGGCTTGGGAAGTATGGAAAATTAGGAACCTCAGGTGCTAACACTGTCCTTGCACAACCTTGAGAATGTGGCCTGCTTACATGCTGTGCCCTCCTAAGTGCCTCAACTGCCTTATTCTAATGGACTTAGTTATCTTGGTAAAAACGGTCCCAGTGGACAAGAAGGATAAACTTTAGCTGCTCTCAAATCATTGATTATGGAAAAGTCACAATTGGTTCTACCTTCCCTTCTATCCTCACTGATTTCTCAATTTATTTCTGACTAAAGACCAGACCCTTAGTTGGTGCCTAGCCAACTATCCTATGTGAAAGAGGGACAAACCCTGCAGAGTGAGAAAGCTTTCTGGCTCCATGGCTTCAGAATCTACTTGGGATCAGTCTACTACTCTAGGCCCTGCAAGGAGCCTGGAGCGCTGGCACTGCAGGCAGAGAGGCCCCAAGAGAAGTCAGAATGCATGCCTCTCACACTCACTCCTGGAGCACCACTATCACCATCACGTTTTTTTCTGTTGGGCCAAAGAATACATAAATGGACTGTACCCATCTTAAAACAAAGTAGCTTTCTTCTAGTCCCACTTCCCACATGGGCCACACTCTACTTTCTGTTCCCCATTGCAGCAAATCCCATGAAAGACCTATTTATACTTGCTGTCTTCATTCTCACCTTCCATTTTCTATCAGGCTCATTCCTGCCAGGCTTTTGCACCCCCTCGCCAACCAAAACTACTCCTATTAATCACCTTCACACGGTTAAATATGAGAATCAATTTATCACTTCTTCCTCCAGATACCTTTTTTTCCCCCGTCTTCCAGGACAATGAACTTTGTTTTCCTCCTACTTCACTGGTTCTTTGTCAGAATCCTCTGCTCTATGACTTTCACATTCGTATATCCCTGGTCTCCATCACTTATCCTCTCCCCTATTTATATTCAGTTCCTCTTTCTGATACATTGATGAGCTTGGATTTCTTGGGTTTAGTAAAGGATGGAGTTATGATAGCTGGCAGCTAAGCACTTCACATAACTAGAAGTCTTGGGACTGTCCTATGTAAATCTATTAAGCACTAGAAAAAAAATGAGGGGAAACTATCAGTTACAGGAGAGAACTCTGGACTGACTGAAAGTCAAAACATCTGGGATGTTACTTGGGCTCTGAGAATAAAGAAATACAAGTACCCATTTTATAGACCTTTATTTCTTGGCTATACACTAGGACCACCAGGATGAATACGAGTAAGTAGAGAAGTCTAGGGGGAGTGCATTGGTATCTAATGGCATCTTGGTTTCTTCAGCCTCAAATCTGAATCCTCATCTCCAAAACCAAAAACCAAAAACCAAAACCAAAACAACAACAACATACTGTTGTTTGTGCAAAAATAAATACAGAGGCAGGCAACGCAGTACTAAAGAGATCAGGTGAAGTCACTCACATGGCATTA
Source organism: Graphiurus murinus (assembly GCA_004027655.1). NCBI lineage: Eukaryota > Metazoa > Chordata > Mammalia > Rodentia > Gliridae > Graphiurus > Graphiurus murinus. The sequence continues at coordinate 17,622 of PVLC010010895.1, forward strand.
TTTTTAAAATAGGATTATAAATACTATATGAAAATACTACTTTATTAACAGTAACAATCACTATTTCTACTTCTTGACATAATAAAGATTGAGAACACACATTCAAATGATCCTGTGGAGCAAAATGGAAAAATGACAAAAAGAAATTACTCTGTTTTTCCTGAAAGAATTGTCATAACAAAAAAAATTGATCTTTAATAACCTTATCTCTTACACAATTCCCTTTCTAACAAAGCAAAATTCACAAGGAGTTTGTATAATAAACTTGTCCAGTTGCTACGGAAGCTCACAGAACATGCTGAAGTGAACAGAACAACACTGAGTGAATTGGTTAGGCAGTATAGTGTTCATGTTATTTATCTATGTCTACTGTGTAAGTATTTTAAAGTAGCAATATCCTTCTGAAGAATGAGGATATGTTAAAATTTAATTACTTGATATTACAAAGAAATTACCAAGAATAAAAAGCATTTTGGGCATGTGGTACTAGGAACTGAACCCAGGACCACCCTGCCACTGAGCTACACCCCTAGCCTTTTTTTTTTTTAAATTTAGAAAAAAGGTTTCTCTAAATTACCACATGCTGGCACTGAATTTATGGTCCTCCAAAGTCTGCCTCCCAAGTATTAGGATTACTAGGCCAGGATGAGTAATTTTTCTACTTATAGAAATACAAAAAGTTTAGGATACTCCAAACTGTTAATCTTTCCACTAGAACTTCATTTACTTTTAAACAATTCTAATCCTTTTGATTACCCAGTGCTCTTAAAAGAAAACGTTATTTCTATCAAAACAGAATAAGAATGTTGCTTTAAAATCAGTCATTTCTGGTCCATCTACATTCATACCCACACCCAGCTGAACTTGTTTTCCCCCAAACGCACTGTCTTCCTGTCTCTTTTCAGGCCTTACATAGGCCACTCTGGATACACTAAGGCCTTCTTACAACTCCCTAAAGACCTCTCACCTTTAAATATTTGACTCAAATAACTTCTATAAGAAGCCTTCTTTCACCTCTGCATAGTTAAAATATATCCCCCCCATGTGTTCCCATAGCATCCTCCTCACTCTGCCACTGCTGAATTTATGACAAGACTGTGACTATTTGCTACCTATTTGTCCCCAAACCCCACCCAAGCTCAGTAGACTCTTACAAGCCTAAACACAGGGAAATCTAAGGTTTGAATGCAGATTTGCTAAGGAAGAGAATTACAGAACATGATGAAAAAGTTTTGTTTCTTTTTACAAAAGATTCAAATCTTAAAGTATGTTACATCCTCCTGTTTGCCATTGTTATTATTAGAAGTTATTTATATACCATAAGAAAATCATATCTGGTATGTATATTACCAATTATTCTATCATTTTTCAAAATTCAGATAGACTTTATTCCCAAGAATCCCATCTACACAGTTGATGAACAAAAGAAGTGCCTTTGATTTACATAAAATCTCCTTATCAAATGCATGTACAAATTCATAATTGAAAAATTTACAAGATTTCACCCACTTAGACAACAACTTACCCAAAGAGGAAGAAAGCACAGAGAAAGTATAACACAAAAAGAAAGTTTTCAAGGAAAATGTATATATTAGTGAACATTATGACACATGCCTTTCAGCGACAAAAAATATTTGATTGAGTCCTTAAGGATAGCCTGAAATTTTATTTTAATGTAATTTTTCCCTCATAATAATGTAGTTATACCTAGGTGGGGCCCTATATCTTTTGGAGCCCACCTCCAGTCCATGCTTGGATCTTGAGAAGTATATTGAAATGTTAAAACTCCTAAGAAATAACACAGACGGTTCTCTATGATATTCAGTTACTATTCGTTACATTATATGTGCATGGCTTAAAGGTTGAAGCAAAGCAGCTGATCTAATGAAAAGACAATTTTGAACTGTAAAAAAAAAAAAAACATACTTGATTGAAACAATATAGATCAACTCTATACTGTAAACTGAAGAATCATGTGTGCAGCTAGTTATGAACACTGTCAGAATGACTGCTCTGGCCAGTAAAATGGACTATAAAGCATGTAACACTGCACACACATCTACATAAAAAACTCAGCCATCAGTATAACTAAGGCAATTTGCAGAGCTGGAGTAGAGAATTAACAGGTGTCCAATTTCCAGACACTCTGTACTTTATGAGACCACAATTTCATTTAATCTTTACAGCCACTCTGGGGATAGGTATTATTCACTTAAACTTAATGAGTAAAAACTAAATCTTGGAAAGATGAATGTGACCTTGCTTTGCCCCATGTTCCCACTACCCCACAATGCTCCACTAAGTGGACAAAGGGCCCTTGTCTCTGAGCATACACCATGAGTCAGACTCTGGAAGTATGTACAGAGTGACCATGAATCTAGGTTTATCTATAGATAACTATTGTAGAATAACTATAGATAACTATTGTTATCACAGTGTGATTATCAATCTTGTTTCACTCTCCAAACTGTCTGGTTTGAACAACTATATCAAGTATGAAAGAGTGGAAGTCTATTTACATAAAAATATACGTACCGGTCTATGTGCCTGCTTTTGCCAATACCGTTTTAATTATTATAGCTCTATTGTCTAACTTGAAGTCAGGAATTATGATACTTCCTGCATGGTTCTTATTGCTGAGAATTGCTTTGGCAATTCTGGGCCTTCTGTTTCTCCATATAAAATTTATGACTATGTCTAGGCCTATGAAGAATTACATTGGTATTTTGATAGGGACTGCACTGATTCTGTAGATCACTTTTGGTAGAATGGTCATTTTGATAATATTTATTCTGTCGATCAAGAGCAGGGATGACCTTTCCATCTTCCAAGATCTTCTAAAACTTCTTTCTTTAGGTTTTATAATTTTTATTGTAGAGGTCTTTAACTTCTTTGGTTAGGTTTATTCCTAGATATTTTATTGGTTTTGAGGTTATTGTGAATGGAATTGTTTTCTGTATTTCTTTCTCTGTGGATTCATGGTTTGCATATAGAAAAGCTACGGATTCTGATTTTTTTAGGTTGATTTTGAACAGAATAGAGGATACAGAAACAAATCCACACACTTACACCCAATTAATCTTTGACAAAGGGGCCAAACATATGCTGGAGAAAAGACAGCCTAAATGGTGCTGGGAAAGCTGGTTATCCATTTGTAGAAAAATGGAACTAAATCCATACCTCTCACCCTACACAGGAGTCAATTTGAGATGGATCAAAGATCTGGAAGTTAGACCAGAGATGGTGAAGCTACTAGAAGAGGGCATAAGTTCAACACTCCAACATATAGGCACAGGTAGAAACTTCCTCAGCAAGACCCCCAAAGCTCAAGAAATTAAAACAAGAATTAATAAATGGGATGGCATTAAACTAAGAAGTTTCTGTACATCAAAGGAAACCATCAAGAGTCTAAAGAGAAAGCCCATGGAATGAGAGAAGATCTTTACCAGCTATCCCTCTGACAGAGGATTAATATCTAAAATAATGAAGAATGAAAAAATAGGACTGGAGGTGTAGCTCGGAGGTAGAATGCCCTTGGGTTCAATCCCCTGTACTGCGAGAAAAAAAAAAAAAAAAAAAAAAAGAATAGTGATCATCAAGAAGTCAAATAAAATAACAATAAATGTTGGCGAGGATGTGGGAAAATAGGAACTCTTCTATGCTGTTGGTGGGATTGAAAACTAGTTCATCACTAGGGAGATCAGTGTAGAGATTCCTTAGAAAACTGGAAGTGGATTCACCATATGATCTAGCTATACCACTTCTGGGTATCGTTCCAAAGAGGCTGAAACCAGAGAACTACAGTAACATATGCATACCCATGTTCATAGCAGCACAATTCACAATAGCCAAATTATGGAATCAACCCAAGTGTCCATCAACAGATGAATGGATCACAAAACTATGGGAAATACACACAATAGAATTCTACTCAGGAATAAAGAAGAATAAAATAATGTTATTTGCAAGAAAATGCAAGGACCTGGAGAACATAATGTTGAGTGAGATTATCCAGTCACAGAAAGTGAAGGGACATGTGTTTTCTTTAATATGAGCAAGCTAGGGAGTAACTGGGATCCTAGAGGGACTCCCGATAATGGAGGAGAAACTTCTGTGGAGCCAGGGAAGTGGTCTAAGGGAAGGGGAGGGGAAAGACTGAGGTTCATTATTGGAAATACTAACATAGACTGTGTGTATATATGTGAAAAACCCAGTATCAGTCTCAGTACTCTGTATGGGAAGGGGAAGATGGGGATGCGGGGGCGGGGGGGCACCAAGTGCTGTGTGCATGTATGTCAGTGTCAATATGATATACATATGATGTGAGGTGATAATGCACCAATACAAACACATTGAGTATATATATATACACACACACACACACACACACACAAACACACACACATATATATGTACATATATGTAGCCTATATCTGGAGCAAGACTAAGGTTTTTAGAGAAAAACAGTACTCTTTTTAATAAAAAAAATTATAGTTACCCTCCATTAAAATATTATATGCCAAGTACTTTATATATAATTTGCTGTTCAAATAACAAATGAAAGATTTTTTCATTGGTGCATTGTAATTATGTATCATGATGAATTTCAAAGTGATAGAAACATACACGCACATGGTACTTGTGTTTCCCCAGGTCACACACTGTTCCCTCCCCTTCTGCATACATGATATTAAAATTGTATAGATAACTTCCTATATGAACCCAGAATTTTTTGATATTTTAAGTCAGAAGACTAGATGTCTTAGAGACCAAAGGGAGACCTTAAGGAAACTGACCCTCACGTAGACTAATGATTCCAGATTGTGCATAGAAATATGTGAAACTAGAGAACACAAACACTGCTCCTGGGGGCATCCTGAAGGGAAGGGATGAAAAAGAGGATGAGAGGCAGGAATGAAGACAGAAGCCAAGGAGAAATCAAGGCTTTCCTTCCCGCAATGTTTGTCTCCTTCTTCTAACTCTAGGATCTTCAGTAAATCGACTAAGTAAGGGTGTGCATGCAGTGTGTGTGTGCACGTGCATATACATTATGTTCAACAGAAACCAACGAAAGACAAAGTTTGTTTAGCACTAGGCAAAACTGAAGAGCACACCTGGTGACAAGTCAGACAGATGAGGGGTGTGCATTTAAGATAGGAGATCTCTGTACTTAGCAAGATGATGGGGAGACTGTCACAAGTACTGAAATGAATGGTTCAATAATAGTTTCCCTAACCTTTTTAAGGAGCAAGTATACCTAACTGAAACCTGGGATAGAGGAAGAATAAAAGAGATAGGGAGCAAGAAAAAAGGTGTGATAGTTAATATAACATGGTATGACAAAGCAATAAAAACTATATTTTTCTATCTGTTGTGAATCTTCTTAATGGAGTGAGATTACATGTCCTATAAGGCAGAAACCACAGATTCCACCCTATTCTACTTTTGTGACTTTCACAAGATCTACTTTATTTTTAATTTGTTTAAATTTTAATGTTATTTTTAGTTAGGAGTTCAGGAATGGTGCTCTTTATTTATTTTTCCAGTACTGAGCATTGAACTCAGGGGCATTCTACCTCCAAGCTACACCCCCAGTCCTATTTTTTTATTCTTTACTTTTGAAACAGGGTCTCACTAAGTTGCCGAGTGCCTCTCTAAGCAGCTGAGGCTGGCTTCGAACCCAGATCCTCCTGTCTTAGCCTCCCAAGTACGGGGATTACAAGTGTGCACCACCACACCCGGCAGCATGGTGCTAATTCTAATAGGGGATAAAATTCTAGTGTCTTACCACTATTAGTATATTAGCTATTGACAGCTTAATCTCAATTTTGTTTATAAAATTAGATACTTCGCATAAAATCCAAACAGTGGATATCTCTAAAAAGTGAGGTAATGAGAGATTTTATTTTTCCTCACATTTTCCAGTATATACATTTTTGTATTTTTTAATTAACTATCCTGGCCATGAACTTTTACATACATACATATACATATACATATACATATACATATACATATACATATACACATATATGTATGTAACAGTATATATATATACACACACACACACACACACACACACACACACACACACACACGTTTATTGGTGTATTATAGTCTCACATCATCATATAGGTCAGAGTGATAGGGACATACATGCACACAGCACTTGGTGAGCTTCCCCTAGCTCCCTTCCCACTCCCTCCCCTTCCCCATACCTGAAATTGAGAAGGGCATTGGTAATTTCACATACGTGCATAATGTCAAAGAATTAATGTCCTTCATTAATTCTCCCTCCCCCAGGTCATGAACTCTTCCAATTTATTTCCAAACTTTTGAAAATGAAGGGCGCGCACACACACACACACACCTTTCCCTCTTCCTCTCTCTCTCTTTTTTCTCCTAACGTTCCCTGCTTAAAGGAAATGTTTTTAGCTCCAAGTAGTCTAGGCCAGCCATTTTAAAAATCACCCAGAAAGTGAGAAGCAAATCCTTTAAAAAGCTATCTCTTTAGAAACAATATTCTATTTTGTAAGACTATCAAAAAATAGTATGAATATAAATTTCTAAATTAGTCTTATTTTACTAGTAAAAACAATACTAAAACACACTTGTTCCTTCTTAATAGTACAAATGCCATAAAATACAAATATCTTCAAGATGATGTGAAGAAATTAGTTACCTTCCCATATCAGCACCCCATGAAAACCAGATCCCAATATCTTAATACTAGACTTGCATGTTAAATGGGTACAACAATTTCTTCAACTCTCATCAACTCCTCCTTCTTTCAAATTTCATTAAGTAACCACCATACGGAGCTTAACTCGAAACCTGAAATAATTAGTCTGTGACACATGACCAGAATATGTCCAAAAAAATGTCAAATATAAACAACTGAGCGGTTTGACTCCAACCAAGGAAGTTTCAAAGTGTTAAAACATGCAAGCTGTTCCTCATGTTCTAAAAAACAGAAATAAAATAATTAAGCCACAATGGATAGCTCCTTTCTTGGCAGGGGGAAAAAAGGATGATGAATGCAATTGGAATGTTTATTGTCACTGAAATTCTTCAGGCCTAGATTCCAAGTAGGGTCTTGGTGCAAATTACTATGACAACTTAAATTACCACCAAGTTGCTTCTCTGGAGGATCATTTGGAAGCCTCTAAAATTTGTGTGCACAAATTATCTGTAACAATAAACAAACTCTTTAAAAGTTTTACTCAGAAATACCCTAATCTAAAGCCTTAAATCCAACTAAATGATTTATAATAGAAAATAATTTCCATTAAAACAACATGAAACAGAAACCTAATCTGAAAACACACAGTTTAAAATATAAAATATTGAGAGTATTTTGAACTACTTTCCATTACCAGAGGCACACTATTACCACATATAATTCCTTACAGAAACTACGTGAAATTACTTGCAAGGCAGTTTTGAAAGACGATTATGGAGCTAAGTCCTGTTTGTTGTTATTTGTGCCTCATTAATGCTTTTTATAGGAAAGTACCAGAAAAACAGATTGTCATCTCATTTTGAACAGAAAGAAAAGCAAATAAATAACCTGTAAAATTTATTCTGTTTTACTGAATCTTTTTACATAAAACATAGGCTTTAAAGTTGTTTCTCACAGTTTCAAATTTATAAACCTAACAAAAGTACCTTGTGATAAATAAAGCATGAATTATACTCTATCATCATTCTCTAAAAGAAAAATAGGCTCAAGAGAAATTATATCTTCATGGAGAAAATGTGATTTAGTAGAGATATTCTCACTATAGGGCATTAAAAAATTTAAGTAGCTCCATGAAAAAAAAGATGCTAGACAGTTTTACAGTTTAGCAACAATTAGAATTCAAAGTTCGTTTTGTTGCCCATCAAAGTTAACACTAATAAAATCAGATGCTTCCTTAGAAAGGCTTCATAGCCAGTAGAAGCTAAAACACTTTCTAAATTTCTGTATAGCTAACACACCAATTCTGGGTGAACTCTTTATTTAAAACAAACCAA
>PVLC010010895.1:25737-48966 GCA_004027655.1 Graphiurus murinus
TGGCGCACGCTTGTAATCCCAGCATTCGGGAGGCTGAGACCGGAGGATCCGGGTTCGAGACCAGCCTCAGCTAACTAGTGAGGCACTCCACAACTTAGTGAGACTCGGTTTCAAAATAAAGAATAAAAAATAGGGCTGGGGGTGTAGCTTGGAGGTAGAACGCCCCTGAGTTCAATCCCCAGTACCACAAAAAAATAAAAATAAAAAAATAAAACAAACCAACAAAATTTCATTTGAAAAAGAAAAAATATCAGAAAACTCAAGGAGTCTCTGCACTATAATTAAAAAACAAAAGGCTGCTAATCTTGAGCATACTGAGTATTTGAGAAGGAGCAGCAAAAAATGAAAGCTCTTCAGCAAACTCTAAGCAACTCATATAATCCCCACCTGTATAATTGCAAGTGATCCAGAGAGACCAAGTAATTAAAATGTTCAAACCCAAATCCATACAATCCCTAAACACTAACTTTGAACCATAGTTCCTCTTGAGGTAACTTGCACATAAATCCTCTAAAATAGAAAATAATTAATGTATAAAGAAAGCTTCACAGCACAGTTTTATCAGTAGAAGCTAAAACTCAAATTTAAGTGACTCCAATCATAGAGAGAACCTTACTTAACCGAACTACATAGTACTTATTTTTTATGCTTTTGTTTTTCAAAACGTATTACAAATAGCAGGACATTATGAATAGGGCTTCACTAAGCACTTCAGTTTTGACACAGATATAACAAACTCCCTTATTAGAATCACTGCCTTTTAGTCTTGTGGCCTTGTATTCAGTTTTTGCTAATACCACAAGCACTGCAGCAGGGTCTACATGAGAACTGAACCAGTGAGAATATGGACTTGTGGTTTAGGAGTTTGGTCCTTCAACATAATCTGGTAATTACTAGAAGGCTCTAAGGTTATGCTTTTTTTATTTCAGGGGAGATTAATTTATGTGACACCTTTGAGAGCCATCATTAAATAAAAAATGCAAGCACATACCTTTTGCAAATGAGGAACTAAGGAATTTATGAGACAGTATACTGGTTGGTGCCATTAAAGAGTTTATTCACCTGTAAAAGGTGAACAGTTTATTCATAAGTGATTCACTTATTACAAACAAGGTCAAATTATTTTCCATTCTGGGACCATTAAATCACTTAAATGTTCAAGATAAAGACCATACATGGCAAGCATACTAAAAGCAAGTGAAACATACTTCAGTTGCACATCCTCACCTAAAGAGCTTCTGTGCCCCCCTTTACTTGATGAAGCCCATTATAGGCATTATTAAAGAGATCGAAGCTCAAAACACTGGGCATTTCAAACTTAACCAAGGTTAACATGGAGAATCATCAGAAAAACCTGTTAGCTATCAAGACTTTCTAAACTTTCCTGCTAGAAACACTTCTCTACTTTTTAAAAAGAGACCATAAATACAAGGCATGAGTATACAATAGTGCTCAGAAACCCAAGAGCAGTGATATACCACCTTAAAAACATTTGCTTCAGACTCCAAGTCTGAAATCTAAAGTATGTTTTAAGATGCTTTTAGTGTCAACACAAATTTAAACCTAGGAATTCTATTACAATGGCAAAAGACTATCACAAACTATACTTTGTATTTTTCAAAATAAATGCCTTATAAATAAATGATGATTCTTGAGTTTGCCAATGAACACACCTATGACTACCACTAAAGGTGATAGTAGGCTTCTAGGCTGCATGTAAGGAGTACAAGTTTTGTGGTTAGTTGGACTCACCTCACCACGCCCGAGTCTCCAAATCTGAGCAAGCCTGAGTATGAGGTAGTCTTGAGGAAGGGCTGAGCACCAGACAGGTATTCTAGGAGTATCTACACAGGCACCTGAAAAAGTACACAGCATTCTTACAATCCTGCTTAATTTTTATCTTGAAATTGCGAAACCACCCCATTTTAACTTAAAAACATCAAAGATAAAAATATGCAAGCTTGGAGTTGTGAATACTTTTCCCAAGAATAATTTTCCATCCATTCTCCTTACTCCTCCCCTAGGTCATTTGAACTGCAGCACTTACATGGGATGGATTTGTTTTCTGTCTGGTTTCAATTAACATTTTGTGCCTTTGGTTTACATTATGATGTGAGACCATAATCCACCAATAAAAGCACATAAAAATTAAAGAAGAGAAAACTAAAAAGGGGGAAAAAAAGAATTTCAATTGTTTCTTTAAAAGGTCATTTGATAGACCATAGTATTCTTTTTTTTTTTTTTTTTTTTTTTTTTTGCGGTACTAGGGATTGAACTCAGGGGCATTCTACCTCTGAGCTATACCTCCAGCCCTATTTTTTATTCTTTATTTTGAAACAGGGTCTCCATAGGGTCTCCGGCTAGACCATAGTATTCTAGGAAAGTTTCTTGACTTTTTCTACTGGCCAAAGCTCACTGTAACAACATAATATTTCTAAGCAGTTAGCAGACATTTGGAAAACTGCCTGAAAGCCAGAGCTAAAAATTAAGTTGAAGGAAAGATCTCAGGTTTTCAGCCCTAAGAAATAAAAACACACTGCATGTTTCCTTGATGAATACAAATTACTACAACAGCCTAACCTAAGAAAGAGGGCAACGTGGCACAATTTCTTTTGACCACTTTATTGCCTAATGCTGTGAGAATGTGAAGCTCTGCCATAACATTAGTTATAAAGAAAGCCTAAGGAAGAAGTCTTGGCCGCAAGATGGGAGTTGATGCAATTCATATGTCTGCCACACTCAGACTATGCCCTTCACAGATGTTTCTGCATTTATTTATAGAAAAGTTTACTTTAGCAACAAGGCCAGCTTCCATCAACCATTTTTAAAAATATAACTAGACACTGAACTACTTTTATTATGAATAGAAAATATCACCCAGAGATGTTTCAATTCCTAAATTGTTAGCCATGGAATATTAAATTAGAAATAGCATTAAGATAAAGAACTGGTGGACCCCAAATCTGATGAAAAATGAAAGAAACTACATAAATTTCCAACATAACTGGGGGTGAGGGAGGGGAGTCAGTCCACAGTTTGCGCTTCCCTGGCCCAGTTTTCCCTGTATAGCTGTTATTGCCCTGAATAGAGACATTGTCTCTAAGTCCAGTTACTAGACTAACATTTCATATAACTTAACAGTTGTTACAAAAATGTCATTGGCTTCATGGTTATTTTCTACATAGTGTCACACCTGCAATGCAAAGGTATATAAGTGCCTGCTTACAAATTTTAAAGGGGGAAAAAAAAAGAGAGAGAGTAGCAGTCATACTTTTTTTTTTTATAATGAAAATAAATTGACTTTAAGTCAAGTAGATATTACAGAATTTCTGTTTCATCCTAATATACCAGATTTTGGGTGAGAGCCTCTGGTTTCAATTAGACCTACCTATCTCTCAAGGAAACAAGAAGACACATATCTGAGGATGAAGTAGCTTGGTAAGGTCACTTCAGCCAGGTCACTTTACAGAAACATATCAATAAAAAAAAAATCAAAATCTATTATTTGATGGCTTTTGAAGGCCTCCATAAAGGAGGTCAAGCTTCTTTTGTTTTCTGTAACTTCTTTTGTAACTCTAGTGACAAAACTTTCTTAACCACAAATATAAACGTAAGACCTAATAATTTTGAAAATACTTAAGATGGCAATAAAAAATAAGAAATTTAAGTGGGGGTAATCTCAGAAAACTTCTGATGTACCAGGGGTTCTACATGAGACCTTTCAAAACCTTTCAGGCCATTGTCTAAGCTCACCTCCAGGCGCTCTTCTGGAGCCAACACACAGAATGCCTGGCCTCCCCACCAGTCAGCATTTCCACCTCTAACTCCATTTTATGTTGATATCCCAAACCCAGTCCCAAGGAACTTTTTATAATGGCCAACTCTAACTTACTCTCCAAAAGACAGCTCAAATATCTTCTTACTGCCTCCTGGAAACCTTCCCTTATCCAAATCAGTCATGTATTCCCAAGTGGCTAACCCTTAGTATTCATGGGTACTGTTTACTAAATTCTCATAATAACCCAATGAGGTATGTGAGCTGTAACAAGGGAATAGTCAGAAGGGAAAACTAAAGAATAGAGAGACCATACAGCTAATACAGCAACAAAGGAATTAAACAATTTGATGGCTAAGCTAATACACTTCAATAACTGTACCTGTATGTTATACTTAGCATAAATTATAATTAAATGGAAGCCTCTTTCTTTTTTTTGGGGGGAGGGAATACTGAGGTAGAATCCAGAGGCATTCTACTGCCAAGCTACTCCCCTAGCCCTATATTATTTTTTTACTTTGAAACAGGTTCTCACAGATAAAGATATATAATCAATTGTTTTTAAACAGTTGAACAATTTGTTTTGTTTTGGTCGGCCTAGAATGTTTGATTTTTATTTTATGAGCTTTTATTGGTGCATTATAGTCTCACATCATAATGTATATCATGTTGACACTGACATACATGCACACAGCACTTGGTGCCCTACCCCACCTCCCACCTGCCCATCTCCCCCCTTCCCATACAGAGTACTAAGACTGATGTTGGGATTTTCACATATGTACATACTGTCGATGTTAATATTTCCAATAATGAACCTCAGTCTTTCTCCTCCCCTTCCCTTACACTTCCCTGGCTCCACGGAGGTTTCTTCTCCATTATCGGGAGTCCCTCTGGTATCCCAGTCACTTCCTAGCTTGCTCATCTTGCTCATATTAAAGAAAACATATGTCCCTTCACTTTCTGTGACTGGCTAATCTCACTTAACATTATGTTTTCCAAGTCCTTCCATTTTCTTGCAAATGACATTATTTTATTCTTCTGTATTGCTGAGAATTCCATTGTGTGTATTTCCCATAGTTTTGTAATCCATTCATCTGTTGATGGACACCTGGATTGGTTCCATAATTTGCTATTGTGAATTGTGCTGCTATGAACATGGGTAAGCAAATATTATTATAGTTCTCTGGTTTCAACCTCTTTGGAAAGATACCCAGGAGTAGTAGAGCTAGATCATATGGTGGATCCATTCCTAGTTTTCTAAGGAATCTCCATACTGATCTTCATAGTGGTTGAACTAGTTTGCAATCCTACCAACAGTGTAGAAGAGTTCCTATTTCCCCACATCCTCACCAACATTTATTGTTATTTGACCTCTTGATGACTGCCATTCTGATTGGGGTTAGATGGAATCTCAGTGTAGTTTTTATTTGCATCTCCCTAATTGCCAATGATGTTGAACATAATTCTTGTATCTATTGGCCATTTGTATCTCTTCTTTTGCGAAGTATCTATTCAATTCAGTTGCCCATTTCTTGATTGAGTTACTTGTTTTTCTAGTGTAAAGTCTTTTAAGTTCTTTGTATATTCTAGATATTAATCCTCTGTCAGAGGGATAGCTAGTAAATATCTTCTCCCATTTTGTAGGCTTTCTCTTTAGATTCTTGATGGTTTCCTTGCAGGGTAAGAGGTATGGATTTTCTACAAATGGATAACCAACTTTCCCAATACCATTTGTTGAAAAGGCTGTCTTTTTTCCAGCATATGTGTTTGGCCCCTTTGTCGAAGATCAATTGACTATAAGTGTGTGGATTTTTTCTGCATTTCCTTTCTGTTCCATTGGTCTATGTGTCAATACCATGCTGTTTTAATTGCTATAGCTCTATAGTATAATTTGAAGTCAGGAATTGTGATGCCTTCTGCATGGTTCTTATTGCTGAGAATTGCTTTGGCAATTCTGGGTCTTTTGTTTCTCCATATAAAATTTATGACTGATTTTTCTAAGTCTATGAAGAATATCACATTTTGGTATTTTGATATGGATTGCATTGATTCTCTAAATCACTTCTGGCAGAATGGCCATTTTGATGATATTTATTCTGCCTATCCAAGAGCAAGGGAGATCTTTCCATCTTCCAAGAGCTTCAATTTCTTTCTTTAGTGTTTTATAATTTTCATTGTAGAGGTCTTTGACTTCTTTGGTTAGGTTTATTCCTAGGTATTTTATTGGTTTTCAGGTCATTGTGAATGGAATTGTTTTCTGTATTTCACTCTCCGTGGACTCCTCATGGCATACAGAAAAGCTACTGACTTTTTTTTTTTTTTTCTTTTTAGATTGATTTTGTATCTGGCTACTTTGCTGAATGTGTTATTCAGCTCCGGTAGTCTTTCCATTGAGTTTTCTGGATCTTATAGATATAGGATTATGTCATCTGAAAATAAAGAAAATTTTACTTCTTCTTTTCCTATTTGAATTCCTTTGATATCCTTCTTTTGTCTTATTGGTCTACCAAGAGTCTTGAGGACTATATTGAAGAGGAGTGGTGATAGTGGGCATCCTTGTCTTGTTCCTGATTTTAAAGGTAATTCTTGTAGTTTTTTCCCCCCATTCAATATGATGTTGGCTGTGGGTTTCCTGTATATTGCCTTAATAATGTTGAGATATGTTACTTCTATTCCGATTTTCTGCAATGTTTTTAGCATGAATGGGTGTTGGATTTTGTCAAATGCCTTTTCAGTATCTATTGATATGATTATGTGATTTTTGTTCTTAGTTCTATTTATGTGGTGAATCACATGTCTTATTTTGCATATGTTGAGCTAGCCTTGCTTTCCTAGGATGAAACCAACTTGGTAATGGTGTACAATTTTCATGATGTGGTTCTGAATACACATGGCTAGTATCTTGTTTAGAATTTTTGCATCCATGTTCATCAATGATATTGGTCTATAATTTTTTCTTGAGGTATCTTTATTTGGTTTTGGTATTAATGTGATACTGGCCTCATGGAGTTTGGAAGAATTCCATCTCTTTTGATTTCATGGAATAAATTGTGAAGTATTGGGACTAGTTCTGTAAAAGTTTTGTAGAATTCAGCTGGAAAGCCATTTGGACCTGGGCTTTTCTTTGATGACAGAATTTTTATTGCTGTTTCTATTTCTATTTTGTTCTCACTGCTTTTAAGATTCTTTCCTTGGCCTCTATGTTCGTCATTTTTAATATTACGTGGGGAGGGTCCTTCGTTGATCTTGTCTTGATGGTTTTCTGTATGTCTCCTACACTCAGATGTCTCAGTCTTTTTCTATATTTGGAAAATTCTCTTATTTCTTTGAAGAGATTTCCGATACCCTTGGTCTGTGCTTCTAAACTTTCTTCAATGTCTTTTATCCATAAGTTTGGATGTTTTGTATTGTCCCATATCTGTTGGATGTATAGGTTGTGTTGTTGTAATGTCATCTGTATACTGTTGACTATGCTTTTGGTTTTGAATGAACTGTCTTCCAAGAGTGATACCCTGTTTTCCATGTGATCTAGCCTTCCAGAGTTGGTTTCTATTGCTGTCTTCATTTTATTTATTGACTCCTTCATTTCATTCAGAGTCTCTTTCTGGTTCTTTCTTAAAGCCTCAATTTCCTCCTTCATGTCCTGTATACTTTCCTTGAGGTCTTTCATCATATTGAAGATAAAAATTTGGAATTCTCCTTCTTGGATCTCTTGCAGATCAGTATTGGTGATCTCGATTGTTGTTGAGTTGTGGGAGTTTATTATTTTCTCACTATTACTTGTTCTCATACTTTCAGAGTTTTCAGGTTTTTGTTTCTGTTGTCTTGGCATCTTCTTGATCTTTGTGTGTGAGTCCTGTGTTTATTCATTATCCCTTTATAATAAGGTCTATGCTGGGGGAATATCTTCACCTCTACCAATCTGACTCAGATAATCAAAGTTTTGAGTTTATCTCCCAGAGTCTCTTTAGCTAGATATAGTTTTTAGTTCAAGCAAACAGGAATCTCTGATTGGCTACAGGCCACTGTGTTCTTGCCCAAACTCCACAGAGCCCAAGACTATGATGTTTCTCTATTCAGAGCCTGTAGCCTGCTGGTTGGGAGTTTATGCACCTCAGATAGTGCTGCTGCTCTGCTGACTGTGAGCCTGTAATACTGAAGAGTGCTGACTTTAGTCTCTGTGACCTATGGGCTTAGGCTCAGCAAAGCTGGCAATTGCTATGTTCCAAATTTATGGCAGGCTCACTGAACTTTGATGGCCCCTGGGATACCACTCTAGATCTGCTTGTTACAGTCACGTAAGGTACTTTCAGTCACTAGCATACAAGCATGCCTGGTGCTGGGGATCAAGTGATACCCTGCAGGGCTCCTGGCCTCTTGGCATGGTCTGGTCCAGATGGAGCTGCTGCCACTCTCTGCTCAAGGTCCAAGGTCTGTCAGGGAGAGATTCGACAGTTCCAGGTTGGGGCTTGAGTGGCTCTGTTCCTTATCCTCAGGGACACCACCCCTGTCCTGGGTGCCACACTCCTGGGGGCCCTTGCTGGTCTCTGCTGTTTGTGCTGGTGCTTGTAGCACCCAAACACGGCCAGGTGCAAGTCCACTGTGTTTGGAGACTGCAACTCGGTAAGCTGAGCTATTTTCCTCAGACATCAGGGAATGATGTCCCATGGTGATCTCTAGGGACCCTACAAGGGCTCCTCAAACTGCTGACTGTAGTTCCCTCCTGCTTGCCTCTAGGGGCTATCTACTAAATTGCACTTCTGCTGTGTCAAGTAGTAGTTGACACCTCTACCCCTGCAGGGGTGATTTGCAGAGTCTCAGGCCCCACAAGTCTATTTCCTTGCCACGCAAGTCCACAGCCATTTCCTGCTGGAACAGCGGGTTAACTCACAGTCCTGATAGGTGCTGCTCACTGCCCTGGATCACTGCCAGAAGAGATGGGTTCAGCTGAAGCCACGGTGTCCAGACCCAGCTGGGTCCCTGTTGAGCATGCAGCAAAATTCTGACCACTTTCACTGATGGTCTGTAGTCACTGGCCTCACAACAATCCGTAATTTCTTCCCAGAGGTCTCTGGAAGCCAAGGTGCCGGCAGCCCTACCTCTGGTGCTGCCTGGCACAGTGCCACCAGGCTCCACTCCCCAGGTGGGAGGTGTACAGAGCTTATACAGTCCTCTGCTCTTTTTTTCTAGTTCTGGTTCTGCTGCTTTTCAACTTTATTTTTTTGTGTCTTTTGCTGCTTTTCTGCGGAAGTTATTGGCTTCTTTGCTGAGGTTTTTGTAGGCCACAGTGCTGGCAGTCCCAATGCGGTTAGGTAGGATGGTGCTGCTGCCACCCCTGGGTTGCAGCCGTTGTTCACCAGGGGAGACGCCTGGGGTATTCTGCTGTCCTCTGTTCTGTCTTCTGGCTTTGTTTCTGTCGCCTTTCAAATTTTTGTTCTTTTGTTAACTTTTTTTGCTGTTTTGTTTTTCTTGTCAAGATGCTGTCTTCTAGATAATTTGGTGTTGAGTGTCAGTGCGACTGAGATGTGCTATTTCCCTCAGTTGCCATCTTCCCAGAACGAGCAATTATTTTTGTTTAAACCAATCTGAAGGATGCAATCATCTTCCTGTCTCAGCCTCCCAAGTACTGGGATTACAAGCCTTTTCCACCACACCCTACCTCTTTTAGAGGAAGAGACATTTTGAACTGATATCTGCCATTCACAATACCTACTAAGAGTTGTTTAATAGATGTTCACTGAAGTCTTGATGAATTCAGACGGTTTTACAGAATGGCGGTGAATTGTCAATGGTACAGAGTTAAATGATTCTTTTTACCTAGATATAATTATCCTATAACCAAGTATCTGAAAACCAGATGTGTTATATAAATAGTAGTTGAAATAAACTAAAAATCAACATGCAATTTGAAGGAAAGGAAGAAAAATTAAAAACCTTTGTATTCTAATAACTAAATTATCTTTAGGTAAGTTTAAATTAAGGGTATTCAAACATTAATTGGACACTTATAAAAATGTATCAAAGATTAGACATTCTATTTCAGTTGCCAGATATCTACAAGATAGCTCCCCAAAATCCTCTCCTAATAGTATACATAACTTGTGTATTCTCCTCCCATGATGAGCAGAGTTTACTTATACAGCCAGTAGGGTACAGGGGAAATGTTTTCATAAAAGCTCTAGCAATTTCTATCTTGTCTCTTTGATTACTTGCTCTAAGACAAGCCAGCCAACATGTTATATTGATGTTTAAGCTGCCTTATGAAGAAGTTCATGTGGTAAAGAACTCAGGCCTCCTGCTAGCAACCACCACAAATTGGCCAGGCATGGGGAAGAGCCCCCTTGGAAGAGGATCTTCAAACTCTAGTCAAACTTCCATATAAATCATATACAACATGGCACAATATCTGGACCAAAACCTTATTTAGGCCATTTCTGGATTCCTGATCCAGAGAAGAAACTAAGTGAGATTCAAAATGTTACTGTTTTAAGTCCTTAGTTCTGAGGCAACTTGTTATGCAACAATTTGCTATTAGGTAACCTATTATCACCAAAACTCACAGACATACATTTTCAAATATAATGCTACTCTACTAAAAACAACATACAATATTAGTTTTAAGCAAAGCTATCTTATGTTTTAAGATATTCTATATGAAACATTAATATAATAAGATGATTACAGAAATAGGAAGATAGACTTCCTGTGGAAATAAGTCCATTATGATGCTATGAGCTATATTAACTTGAAAAACAGAGGGCAATGCTAATAACAAAAAGAAGATCATATGAATTTCTTTCCTTTATGAAATATCCATGAGACATAACTAATACCTAGTAACAATAATACCAAAAAATATTTGTCAGACACCAAAGACACTTGAAAAAAAGCTACGATAAATAGAGTTTGAACAAGGGTGAATTTACTTATGGCTGGGAGACATCTAAAAAGCCTTCATGAAATAAGTCCTTATAAATACTGCACATTTTAATAGCATTTTTATATTAACATATTATAGAAGACAAAGCTGAGGATCTGAATGATTGTTTAACTTGATTATAATGAAGTTACTGGTGTTAAAAAGTAACACTCTGCAAAATTAGTGTCAGGCACCTCTATATGTCCAATTCAGACACTACCCACAATTCTGACAGTAAATCCTACAGGATGAGGAAACTTGAGATTTCAGAAAGATTTAATACCTTTCAGTTCACATGTCTAGTCAATGTAGAGCCCTGATTCAAACTCAGACTCATCAGGTTAATTCATCTATTACGCTGTTTTCAGTGTTCCCATTCTTTACTGTGTCTTCCCTCTCTAGCCTAAAATGCTGAGCCATAAACAATGAGGAATTGAAATGCATCCTTGTTGGTATTATGACTTACTATTACATGATATATGAGGAATCCTAAAAGTGGCAGAGGATAAGATAAAGAGATATGATCAATTATTTTTTAAACAATTGAGCAATTATTTTTGTTTAAATCAGTCTAAAAGATATAATTTATATACTTTCCTAGATAACCTATAGGAGGATTATTCAGATAGGGCCTCCTTCCCCTAGCTAACACTTCAATATCCCATGCATCAGAGAGCAGTTTTCAAAAGACCAGCTTCAGAGTTTTGACAAGTATTCATTAAATTATCTAGGTATCTTTTGTTGAAGATCTATTACTCTAATTTGAATCAGAAAGGGAGGGAGGAATGGGAAAAGAAAAAGCATACATGCTGATTAACGCATAAAGATTAAGACAACATAATCCCATGAATAGAAATTGTGTTTCACTACAGAACACATATTAGACAGATGTGATATGAGGACATATTTTAAAGAGTTATGTCAAGCAATCACTGAGAAAAGTACGATCATTGGTACAGTCTAGTGCATATTTAAAAAAAAAATGGCTGGGCAACAGTTTTCAGAGTAAACATTCAAACTGACAGAAATTTTGGGAGACAAAGCCTAAAGAATAGATGAAGAAGTAAGATCCTTCTGCAAGGAGGCGTCATAAAGCTATCTTACAGCCGGCCATGGTGGCGCACGTTTGTAATCCCAGCCTTTGGGAGGATGAGACCAGAGGATCCAGGTTCTTAGCCAGCCTCAGCTACCTACTGAGGCACTCCGCAACTTAGTGAGATCCTGTTTCAAAATAAAGAATAAAAAATAGGGCTGGGGATATAGCTCGGAGACAGAATGCCCCTGAATTCAATCCCTAGTACCGCAAAAAATAAAAAATAATAATAATAATTAAAAAAAATAAAGCTATCTTACTATCACTTAAAATACAAGGCTCTATGGGAGGCACAGTGGGTTTGCAGAGGGATTTAGGGGGAAAGACATACCCCTCGAAGAGCTGCTTTGTAAGAGAAGAAGTTAACTAGTTTTTAACTTAAATGAAATAAACTGCAAAGATAATTACACACACGAAGGTGTGAACCATCCTCCAGGAGATAAAGTTTTTTTTAACATACTAGGAGGAGTCTGACAGTTTCCGCACTGTGCTGTTACTTGTTTAGACCTACTCTCTACTGTACCAGGGAATCCTGCCTTATTTATCCTTTATGGTCCAGCACCTGGCACAGAATCTGGCACATTCAATAAATGAGGACCAGTTAAGGTCAGAGGAGGATCCTGATAAGCAAGAATTTGACTATTTCCTGAAGTGGCAGTGTAGGAAGCTGGCTGATGAAAATCTCTTCTCCTTCTCTCCCTACAAGGAAGGATTGTTTGGAGGATGGGGCATTATTTTTTTTTTAATGAAAGAAAAACAATTATGATTAAAACAAACAAAACAAGCATTTAACTTTCTGTTGTCTATTTGTGTTAACAGAAACAAAATTCCTAGTATCGACTGAAGTTGCCACTCCCCAGGCATCCTGGAACATTCCCTAAGTACTATAAGCATGTTTCATTTAACCTTTCTTAGCTCATCAAATTTGGTTTTCCAACTTTACAGCTTTATTTGTGAATTAACTATCTGTTCAGTAATATTATGACCAGATGCCCTCAAAAAAGAAAAAAAAAAGAAAAAAAAAATCCCAAGATTGCTTGTGAAGACCTGACAGTTTTGACTTGAAGTCTCTGTATAGCTGTTTTCAACTTTTTCCATTCTTTTTCTAATGGCCTCAGAAGACTAATTTTAAAATCTATAAAGAAGAATAAATTCAAATGTTAAGAGATTCATTTTTAAAAATAATACTAAATTAATTTCAAGTGGCAAATAATGACTTTCATTCTCCTTGTAAAACCAAACTGATAAAAAATCTTTTACATTTAAAAGGATACGGATTATAGATAAATACACAAGCACACAAAGAATATTCTTCTGGTGAATAAAAAATTACTCCAATATGAAATTTACTCCAATATGTTATCATGTTCAAGTATGTTGTCAACAATTATCTGACATCCTAAATGGAGCTGCTCCATAATGTATATTAATCTTTTTTTTTTTTTTTTGCGGTACTAGGGATTGAACTCAAGGGCGTTCTACCTCCGAGCTATACCCCCAGCACTATTTTTTATTCTTTATTTTGAAACCGGGTCTCACTAAGTTGTGGAGTGCCTCACTAGGTAGCTGAGGCTGGCCTCGAACCCAGATCCTCCTGTCTCAGCCTCCCGAATGCTGGGATTACAAGTGTGTGCTACCACGCCCGGCTGTATGTTAATCCTGATAAATGTCCTCATTTCAGTTCAAAGAAAAGCATAAGTAATAAAGCTATCTCACAGTGAAGAAAAGAGTATCTTCAGGTTTAAATACCATTTAAGCCAAGCACTTGTACAAATTATACTTTACCTGTTTCTCAATCCTTATTATTTCCTGCTGTAGTGCCTGAATGAATGGGAGTCCTTAGGTCAGTTGTGGAGTCACAGTATCCCACAATTTTGGATTCAGTTTTGGCGGACTCTTTCCCCTTGTTGAGAGCACACACTGTTGACTGTAATGCTGAATTAGTAGTGTAAAGAAAGCGAGAAGGCCAGACTAGTTCACAGGGCTGTACTGTGATTTGGGTCAGTTCTTGTCATGAGCGCTCATCGCCTAGCACTGGCTTGAAAAGTTGAGTCCAATTCTGCCCCAGGTATAGAAAGAATGGCAGAGGAAGAAGCAGGCTTCCCTTCAGTGACTGTGAAGTTGGGGGCAACCTGCACTTCACAGGACAAACGGAAACCCCTGGGTATCAACAGCCCAGTGGACCTAAGAAATGTGAGGTCATCAAATCTGCATAAAATAAAGGTTCTGAGGAGAAAACTGGCCTTGACCTCTATACATTCTAGAGGCAGCACAGACAACAACAAACACCCTAATCTCAGCTCTGATGTAAAGTCAATTTAGAATAGTCTTAACCTCCTTGAGTCTGTTTTCTCATCTGCTGAGCAATCTCTTGGGAATAAGTATACCTAATGTATCTTTAAAACTGCCATTGGCACAGATCTGGAAGAGGAAGACTTGATGAATCAAGGTCATACCTACCTTCTGGGTTAAAGAGAATCCAACTTGGGATGCTGGGAAACTACACTGTGTCTAATAATTACACCCCTTTAAGACTGAGGGCAGGTACTACTATAGGGCCACAGACATCATGATAATCACTTGCTAAAAGTCAGGGATAGAAGAAAAATAAAATCCCCCAAACTTCACTTTAATAGTCCTATGTGCCAAGTTATCAATCTAATTAGTTTCTGCATATTGATTCATTTAATTTTCTTAAACAGTCCCAGGAAATAGGGATTTTCCTCATTTTACCCTTGTAAGGTAGTTAAAAATACATTTGACCCAGTTCTCCTAGCTAGTAAATGGTGTGTACCTGTGAATCCAGTCCTATTTACTGTAGCATGTGCTCCTAACCACTCCACAATACTGCCTCCAAAACTCAGGAAATTAAAACAAGAATTAAAAAATGGGATGGCATTCAACTAAAAAGTTTCTGCTCATCAAAGGCAACTGTCAAGAGTCTAAAAAGAAAGCATACAGAATGGGAGAAGATTTTTGCCAGATATCCCTCTGATAGAGAACGAATATTTAGAATATACAAAGAACTTAAAAGACTTAATACTAAAATAACAACCCAATCAAAAAATGGGCAATTGAACTAAAAAGACACTTCACAAAAGAAGAGATACAAATGGCCAATAAATACATTTAAAAATGTCTAACATCATTAGCAATCAGGGAGATGCAAATCAAAACTACACTGAGATTCCATCTAACCCCAATCAGAATGGCAATTATCAAGTAGTAAAACAACAATAAATGATGGTGAGGATGTGGGGAAACTGGAACTCTGCTACACTGCTGGTGGGATTGCAAATTAGTACAGCAGCTATGGAGATCAGTGTGGAGAATCCTCAGAAAATTGAGAATGGATCCACCATATGACCTAGCTATACCACTCCTGGGTATCTTTCCAAAGGGATTGAGATCAGAATCTTACAGAAACATATGCATATCCATGTTTCTAGCAGCAAAATTCACAATAGCCAAATTATTGAACCAACCTAGGTGTCCATCAATAGATGAATGGATTACAAAAGTATGGGATATACACACAATGGAATTCTACTCAGCAATAAAGAAGAACAAAATAATGTCATTAGCAGGAAAATGGATGGACCTGGAGAACATTAAGTGAGATTAGCCAGTGACAAAAAGTGAAGAGTAGTATGTTTTCTCTAATATGTGAAAGCTAGGGAATAATTAATCAGGATACAAGAGGACTTCATATAATGGAGGAGAAACTCCAGTGGAGCAACGGAGGTGGTCTAGGGGAAGCAGAGTGTGTTGCCGTGGGGGGGGGAGATGAAGGAATCACTTCCATGGACATTATCTACATACAATACATGAGAATACCAATGTCAATCTCAATATCCTGAGTGGGGGAGGGAGAAGTAGGGAGAGAGCTGAGGGGAAAGACCACTAAGTGTTGTGTGCGTTTATGTCACCATCACTATGAATTGCATTATGATGTGAGACTGTAATGCACCATGAAAGTACAAAAATACTGCCTCCAGCTAGGACTCCAAGTCCCAGAAATAAACTGGTAAAAGCTTGTGCTTTTGCCCTTCTCTCCCCAATAGTGATTTTAGCTACCTCTCCCCAAATTCCATATCTGTAATAGGGAATTAAGATCACTCTCATAGCTACTAATTTTAATCTGAATGCAGTAATTCATATCCTAACCTACTGAGTCTTTTAAAATGTTTCAGCTAGTGTTTCAAGCTACTAAAATTTTTCAATCTTTCATTTAAAGATCAGCTATACCTTCAAACATTTTCATTCAAAACTGATTAAAATGCTTTCTGTATTTTTATTCCAAGTTGAAAAAGATGTGGAACATCTCATAATTCAGCATATAAATCATTTTAAAAGATAGTTCTTAAAAACTGGATACATCTGCCAAGTAGTAGCTAGTACTTTCATTTTCACACAATAAAAGATATTAGCTTGGAAAAGTACCTTTTTTAAAAAGTGCTTTTTAAAAATCAATGATTTTATATCTCTTTACCGAAAGGTCATTTATGGATGCTTATAAAGACTTTTTAGGGCATATCCTTGAAATTGAGATTGTTATATCTCCCTAACATTCCAAAAATTAATTTTTATATAGATGTAAGAGTAAATTATAGGTAATAAAGAGGATGGCTTTGAAAACTATGACAGAAATAATCAATCATAGCTGAGTGCTGTGACACATGCCTATAATCCTAGTACTTGGGAGGCTGGGACAGGAGGATCACAGGTTTGCAGCCAATCTCAGCAACTTAAGTGAGGCCCTCTGCAATTTAGTGAGACCTTGTTTGAAAATAAAAAATAAAATAGAACTGGAAGAATAGCTCAAAAGTGGAATGCCCCTGGGTTCAATCCTCAGCACCCCCCCCCACACACACACAAAACCAATCATGCTTTAAATAGTGCTGACAAGTTAAAACCCTGACCCCAACAACAAAGATCATTCAGAGAAGGCCCAGAGAGTCATACTGAGGGAGGTTTAGCCTTTGCTTCAGTGACTGATTTAGAAGAAGCACTGGTATCATTCAGCATACCTACCTCATTCCACCTTCAGGAGAAAGGGACCAACAACTAAAAAACATATTACCATTATAAAGGGTGACCACGTAATTTATCATTCAGGACAAAAGGTCCTATTATTATGCCAGAACAACAGGAGTGAACCAGGACTGGTCCAGTAAGTCAGGACACTTTTTGCCCTTTAATATACCTCTTCCCTCTTTTAATAAAGCAACTGAGAATCTCCTTACACTGCCCATAAGACTACCCATCCATTGCTTGTTTTCTACTGTACAACATTTATAATTATAGGATAAAATGCTAATAATGTCTCTCAACCCCTCAAATACTATGTTTATATGCTGCTTGTTAAAGCAGATAGTTTGATATACTTGATTCTCAAAATGAAAACTTAAGAAATTTATCTTTAAAATTCACTAAATTGAAATAACTCATTCCACGAATCTTTTCTTAAGAGTGATTTTAAATTATTCTTGCAGCAAGACTATTTCAACAGTCTTTCCCCTGTGATGTAGAAATGTAAAATAGGGCATTTATGACTATGGCTCTTGCCATGGCCAGATCTGCTTGGAAGCTGGCTGAGTCTACTCAGATAAGTAAGAAATCCTCTCTCGTGGGTCTTAAAACCTAATACTGCCCCATCTCACTAGCCAACAGGAAAATACCATTACAACTGTAAAGCACAAATCCATCTTCCCTGAAGTGTTTCATTTGGCCAGTATAGTACTTTGGTGTTTATAAAAGGATAGAAAGCACCCCAAAATTTGCTTCTCTGAAAAAAACTGAAGATCTTTCAAACATTGACCCACCCCCATTTCCTAGAAGGAATAATCAGCTAGAGTTGGGTATGGGACTGCTTCCCCTTAAGTAAGATGTACACTCTAACTTGCCACAGCCCTAACCGCTCATCCTTTACACCCCAAGCTACTTCACCCAACAAAGGTAGTGTGTTTACACTCTATCACAAGCCACTTGAAAATATCAGCCCACCCCCAGTGTATGTATGGTATTTTCAATCTCTATCTCTCTCTCCCCCCCGCCCCCCATATATGTATATATTTATGGCTAATATCTCTAAGACACAGCCTCAAGGTTATTAGAACAAGAGCCTCCAACACCAGAGGAGGTCAGACTGTTGGTTAAAAAGTCTGCCCTCTGTTGTTCCTTTGCTGACCTGCATGCTCACTTTCCTCTCTGCTTTCTCTTCATATACTGGTCTTACTTTAGCAGAACAGCCTCTCCCCCAGGTGCTCAGTTAAGTTTCTGTAGTTTTAAAAATCTCTCCTAGCCTTATTATTTTGTAAAATAAGTAAATGTATTGTGCAAAGTTGGGAAGATTAAACAAAAATGTGGATAAAGGACCTAGCACAGTTCTACACATCTCACATATACTCAATGTGATGCTCTTACTATTAAGTCAACAAACCTGGAAATAAAACCAATAGGGAGCCAGCATGATAAAACAACTTGATGTTATGGGATTTATATTAAGCTTAAATAGTAAGAAGTTGCTTGCTTTTAAAGAATAGGTAACAAAATTTTATTTCATAAAGAAGAAACAAAAATAAACTCAACTAGAGGGGAGTCACTCAGAAGGAACCTGCAAGATTTCCAGTACTCCTCTGCTGATTTCCCCTTTCTCTGCATTTGGGCAACAATGTCACAAGGTGCCTTTGATGAAAGCACAGAAATGATTATAGAGGATGGTGCTTTGCCAGCCTATGTAGGAAGCATAATAGTTACTGTACTTACTTTTTAAATTTTTTAAACTGAAGATAATGACCATCTGTCCAACATATTTATGTACTTTTTTCTTAAAATAGATTATGTCAGGGACCCTCAGTCTTCCTTCTCTAAAGATAACATATAATTATGAGTATTGTAGCAAAATGGCCCACCTAGCCAAACACAAGTTCTCATTTATGTGTAAGTACCTTGTTAAGATAAACCCAGCAGATATTTTGAAAGATACCTTATATTTGCTTCGAACGGTTTTTAGTCCCGGGAGAGAATACTTACAAAATTTTATGAAAACAGAAAGAAACAAATCAAGGATAGAATCCAGCTTCTCGTACACTTAATTTTAAACCAATACTCTGAATTTTACCACTGTGAACCTCAGTTTCAGGGTCAATCTTTCCAAAGGAGTTTTCCTAACTCCTCCTTGCTTCCTTCAACAATAAAAACTGGCCACTGCCTTCCCTATCTGCTACTTACTTACACCACAATTAACTAAGATACACTGGTATTGTGGATCCATCTCTCCCCCACCTTCATAGAAAAACTCCAGCATGAAATGGTAGTTAAAACCAATAGCGGCAGAACTGCCCTTGAGTTAAAATACTATCTCTGCCCCATTTCTTCTTATCACTTTGAGAATAATGAACAAATCATTCTATTACTCAGTTTTTGCAGGGGTAAAAGTGATATATTCTCTCTCTCTCTCTCTCTCTCTCTCTCTCTCTCTCTCTCTCTCTCTCTCTCTCACACACACACACACACACACACACACACACACACACATTATTCTATTACTCAGTTTTTGCAGAGGTAAAGTGATATATTCTCTCTCTCTCTCTCTCTCTCTCTCTCTCTCTCTCTCTCACACACACACACACACACACACACACACACACACCCCTAGCCATATGTGGTGGTGCATGCCTATAATGCCAGTACTTGGAAAATAGAGACTGATGGGTGGCAGGTTTGAGGTCAGTGCAGAGTAAACTTAGAGAGACCCTGTTTCAAAGTAAAAAGAGCTTATGGTAGAACACCTCTGGGTTCAATCCCCAGTACCATTAGAAAAAGGAAAAACAAAAACAAAAATCAGACTTTCTGAGGTTGCTATGAGATCTACATGAATACATGTAAAGAACGTGGGGCCTGGCATATTACAAACACTCAGATGTCATTATCAATGAAATCACTATTATTATTTTTAAAAATAAGTCTCTAATACCCCACACTTCTCAAGGTTTACCTCACATTCCTAGGAAGTTCATCAATGATTTCCTGATTGCCAAAGATTCAAGTCCTTATCCTACATTTCTTCTGTGCCTATAACATTGCTGGCCACCTTTTTGATCTTGTGGCTCTTTTTCCCTGTTTCTAGGAAAAGCGTCAGTTTCATTTCTTCCTTTCTTGGCTTCTCTTGTCTGGGCCCAGCTGCGAGAGCTCCTCACTGTTTTTCTTCTTGCCCTACCTGCTACAGGACATGCTTATCTACTTTTAGTTTTCAACTATCACATGTCCAGTCTGTCAACTGATCATGTGCAAAGCACGACTGGAAGAATGATTGGACTATATCAATATTTCCAGCCCAAGCTCCCTTGAGCTTCTAATTTTTATTTCCAACTGCCTTCCAGGTAATTTCCATGTAGAACTGAACATAATACCTTTCTTTTTTCTATCTCAAGTGTGCTGTGGTTAAATAGCATGAGCACTGTGAATTCTTTCTCTCTCTAGACCCGGTAAACCATTAGCTATCAAATCTTACCACTCTAACTCCTAGATAGCTAGCAGAAATAACCTCTCAATTGCCAAAATGAAATCGTATCACTAAGGTTTCTATGCTCTCACTCTTTATTATTGTCTCCTCTACCTTCTGGTCTCCAGGGTTGGCGGCAGGGGGACCAGGGACCTCATAAACAATGCCACCAGAATGGCCGGCTTATACTGATCTGATTCCTTCATGATCCTGCTTAAAATGTTTTGTTAGCCTTCGTGGACACACTTAAATATCACAATATACTAGCATATATTTAGTACTTGCTTAATAAACCCCTGAGTCCCTAAGAGTTCTGATAAATAGATCCTGCCTCTAAGGACCTAGTTTATCAAAAACTGTATTTTGTTGCTTATAAAGCATCATCAATTCTAAAATGCAGTTCTGTTTACTAACCAGGAAAAATTCATTAAACAATGATATATTTTCTTATCACTTAGACTTTTTAATTGAAAAAAATCACTTGAGTTCTTTTATTGAAAGGATTATTTTGGACTTTAGATATTGATTTTTATCATGTGATACTCTACAATAAACTACTGTGTAACTGCAGCACACATGAAAAGTTGGCAGCTCAAGGTAAGCTATGATTTTGTACCAAATAAATAGTAAAGTGGACATTAAATGTTAAATTGAAAAAGGTGGGAGGGATCACCATGGACTTCATTCAAAAAACAAAAAAATTATAAAAAGTATTATTAGATATCTTTAAATCAGTAATACACACACACACACACACACACACACACACACACACACACACACATATAGTGGTTATTTATTTTTTAAAATTTATTGTGGTATAGGGGATTGAACCCAGAGGCATTCTACCTCTGAGCTACACTACTACACTTTTTAAGATCTTTTGTTTTGAAACAGGGTTCCACTAGGTTACTAACTTTCTCTAAGCTACGAGGCTGGTCTTGAAACTGTGATCCTCCTGTCTCCATCTCCCAAGTACTGGGATTACAGGCACATGCTATGATGTCCAGCTTAAATATGTAATTTTTTAAAAAAAATTATTTTTTTCAGCATGGATTTTTTATACATTTCTTGAGTACAACAGGGTTACATAGACATTTATGGCATATCAATCATTGTCAGATCACAAATAGCACCACTTCTTCGTTTTACACGTATAGCCCACATTCTTAACATAGCCTGGTCAAGTAAACTTTCTAGTCATAAAACCATACTCCTTTAGGGTCATATCTTTACTTTCCAAGAAGTAGGAGGGTCTTTCATCTACGCATCCTAGGGGCAATCTTCAGACTTCGAGATGCCAATTCTTAAATAGTTAATACCTTGAGCTGAGCACAGTGGCACATGCTTGTAATCCCAGTACATTGGGAGGCTGAGACAAGAGAATCACAGTTTTAAGGTCACCTTGTAGTAAGTTAGCAAGACCCTGTTTCAAAATAAAAAATGAAAAGGGATGGGTAGATAGCTCAGTGATAGATGCCCCTGGGTTCAATCCCCAGTATCACACTCACACACAAAAGTCAATATCCTGTTCTAGGATAAAATTGCTCAATAAGCTCTTTATAAATATTGTCATAGTAATTCAGTCTGGCCTATTTAAAAATCAAGGCAAATTTATCAATTAATTAGCAAATATATAATAAAATTTAATTAGATACTCCTAGTCCACTTTTTTCTCAATTTTAGTGGATTTAGGAAAACTTAAAAATGGATAAAGTTCAGAGGGAAAAACAAAATACAAACTGAATATAACTGGAAGTTGAACTCTATCAAGGAAGAAACAGGTCAGTCAGTAAAATAATTTAAAAGCATGTTGGGCAAAAGCAATTCCTTAAAAAATAGATAAAAAGAAAAAAGAAAAGCAATTCCTTTATGTTTTAAATTTAAAATCCTACATATAAGGATATGAAATGGAGAGATGCCAATGGAAAATATTCTCCACAGGAAAAGAAATAAAGGAATGCTAACAAGAGAAATAACACAAAGTAATCAAATTTATAAAAAAGGATCTTAACTCATAAAAGTTATTAGTTAACTGGAAGCACCTTGGGTAGAGAATGAAACATGAAAAAGCAGAGTGGAAAATTCAATATATTTTATGTTTGAGAATGGCTATGGATAATAGCTGCATATAGGTTAAATTAAAATTAAAATTAAGAAATGGAACGTGTGTGCTACTGCCTCACATTTAGTCTGTAGGTTGAATATTATGTTTAATCATCAAACTGCATCTACCACACATCTGAAGATGTAAACATCTGCACACAGCATTCAACAAGTGTAGCTTGTTTAAGTGTTTGGATGGATGAATGGAAGTGGCAGGTGGGGAAGTGGGTGTCAAAAACTTAGCCTTAATTAAATCATAAAAAAAATCTTTAAATTTTTAGCCTTCACTTCTTTTTTAGTATAGACAAACTATATCTAAAATTCACCCAGGCTTTGGGCCATATAAGGTTGATCTGCATGCAAATATGCCCCAAACAGAGGTAATATAAACATGTCCTAAGTAGGTTGCATTCATGGAGAAAATAACATCACCACAAACCCATTTCCCATTTTTAATTAAGACCATTCTATAATCAAATTAATGTGCCTGTTAACAAACACTTCTATATTTTATTAAAGAGAACACACAAATAATTATGTAAGTCAACAGTGCAAATATATTACTTTTGAAGCTACATAGACAGCCTATAATATTCCATGAGTTTTGGTTTTTTTTTTTTTTTTTTGGTTTTTTTTGGCGGTACTGGGGATTGAACTCAGGGGCATTCTACCTCCGAGCTATACCCCCAGCCCCATTTTTTATTCTTTATTTTGAAACCGAGTCTCACTAAGTTGCGGAGTGCCTCACTAGGTAGCTGAGGCTGGCCGCGAACCGGGATCCTCCGGTCTCAGCCTCCCGAATGCTGGGATTACAAGCGTGCGCCACC
>PVLC010010896.1:0-36250 GCA_004027655.1 Graphiurus murinus
GGTCTCAGCCTCCCGAATGCTGGGATTACAAGCGTGCGCCACCACGCCCGGCTTTCCAGTATACTTTTAAAGAAGTCAGTAAGTGGTAAATTCCATGCTTGAAAAAGGTCATGGAATGTTTGTTTAGCTGAGTATAAAAATTCTAGGTTAATGATTATTTTCTCTCTGCTACTACAAGACCAAACATGAAAACAAAAAACAAACAAAAAACCAGAAAGGCAGCAAGATCTACTATTAGAACACTAATTTCCTTCATATGTCTTTATAAAACAATGTGACAAAGTCTTTAAAAGAAGTATGCCTATGATGTTTAGAAAGATAAAAGAATGAATAAATTACATTTTTAAAAAGCAGGAAATTATAAACCAAAAATAGTCATAAAAAGAGCATGAGGATATTTTAAAAGGAATTATAAATCTTATAGTGAAAAATAGAGTCATTGAAGTAGATATTAAAGAAATGGAATAAACTCTAAACTGAGCAGAGTAAAAGAGAATTAGGAAATAGATATGAGGAATTCACCAAGAATGTAAGTTAGAAAGACAAAGATAGATAAATGATCAATAGACATGAAGAGCAGTTAAGAGACAGGAAAACAGATTGTAAGGTTCTAGCAGTCAGCCACTGTGAAATTCAGAAAAAAAAAAAAAAAGAATGGAGAAATGATGGGGAAGAAATAAATATTTGAAGCAGTTAAAACAGAATATTCTAAAACCAATGCTGTGGTTCTTCTGACTAAACGTGTACCAGGAGTACTCTACCATCATGTTAGCTGTTGTTGCTGACGAGAAGTCTGCTATCAACCCAATTATGGTCTTTCCCTGGTCATCTATCATTTTCCCCCCTCGATATCCTGCAGTTCCACTTTGAATATATAACTTTATCTATTCTGTTTAGTACCCCTGATACATTTTAGTCAGAATAATCATATCATTGATTTTAGACTACTGTATCCTTTAACTGCTTACTTTTGCGGCCTATCTTTCTTGGTATTAGATTTTTTTCCCAGGTACTTTAGAATGTTTGGTCTGTAGGCTCATTCTCAGTGGGAGATTTCATATTCTGTCCCCCCCCACCCTGACTTCCCTGCTCTCCCTGTCTCTTTCTTTTTCCCTTGTGGTTTTGTGGTTACTACCATCTGGACTCTTGGGCCCTTAGTCCAGAACTAGGTCTTATTTTTACTTCTCATCCTATGAGAATATTGCCGATATGGTTATAAAGCAGCACACAATGTGGTTCACTTCCTAGTTGTGAGTCTGTGGTTTTGCTTCCCACCTCTTGAGGTCTCCAGCCTCTTATGGAACCACAGTTCTAGGCAGCAGACAAGCTGCAGTTATGTTCAGCTTCCTTTGCTTGAGAGAAAAGGGAAATATGGCAAGGAGCCTGGTCTGGCCCCTACTCTGGTAGGGGCACTGTTAACCCCTTCTACCCTGCAAAAGGCCAATCCCTGGCTACCACTGTCTGATTCTAGACTGGAGTCCACCTGACAGGCAGCTTTACCACTGCTCACCACTCTGGTATTGCTCCATGCATAGATCTCCTCTTTTTATATTCTAATGATCAGTAGCATATTTGGGCCAAGGGATATGACAACATTGCACCACACGGAGCCCTGTATGGGCCATCCATGCCTCTTTGCTACAGTTAGGTCTGTCAGAGGGAACCCTAGTTGAGCATGAAGACATGGGTGATCTGGGGCACAGGAAATGAAACTTGCTAAGTCAGAGGAAAGAAGTTTGGTAAAATGTCAAGTTTGTGCTGTGGCACGTGTTTATTGAAATGTGATTATTTTGCTTCAGGTGTCAGACAGCAAAGGGCAATGCATAGACTGCTGGATATCAGTGTGACTCTGCGGTTCTACAGACCCCGTGAGATACTGTGTATCACAGTAGTGACTTGGTCATAAGGTGTTGCTTGCACTTCCAGTGTATTGCAAAATGTTCCAATACTTGAAGTATGCCACATGTGCAAAAGTGCAATAATTTATGCTCTACATATTCTTTATTAGTAGTACATTCTAAATTTCTGGAATATTCTTCTCTCTGCATTATGGTACTCACCCAGTGCCAGGCAAGTGCTCTATAAAAGTAGTCTTCAAAGATGATGAAATTTTATTTGAATTGTGCTATGCTTAGCAAATCACCATGGGGATCTGGGTGTCTGGTAAAAGCTTTCAGATGACAGTACTGCTTTTCAATAAACATCATGAAATATTCACCAGTAGAGTGAAGTGCAGAATACAAGTCCTAATGCATTTTAAACAAAAAGTACTTAAATGGGAGTGTAGGTGAAGCCGTATCATTGTTGATGCTTGTTTTTCTGGTAGTTCTTCCCATGATTGAAATGCCATTTAACTGACATACAACCCACTCCCCACTAGAAGAGGCAAATTCCAGATGTGGGCTCCACTTAGAGGTAGTGATTTTGCATCTTGGTTGTCTGTGATTCTAGTCTCTAAGGCCCAGAGAGAGCCAGGTGGCTTAACCCCGCCACTAGCAGTCTGCTGTGAGCGCTGTAAGTACTGCCCTGGTAAACCAGGCCCCTGGGCTCCAGAGCTCTGCTGCCCTTCAGACCATTACAGCCTCTACCTGCAGGGGGCAGCACTGGTTACACTTGGAAATGTAGTCAACAGGACTATCATCTCCCAAATATTAACATTGATATGCTGATGAAACCCTCAAAGTCAGGTTTACCAAGAGCCCACCCCTATATCTCTTTTCCATTCATATAAACAATGGACAAGGTCACTATTTTGTGCTTTTGTTTTTTTTTTTTTTTCTGTAGAGGCTACAGTGTGATCTTATGTGAATGGATTGCTGCTAGATCCTATGGTGCCTACCATTTAACCTTTTTCCATATTTTTATAACTATGGAAATATACTTATCTTTTGATTGCTCTCTATGTACTACCAGAAGGAAAGGGTGCTTGGAAAGTTTAGGCCAGGGTCAGAAGGACTATTGCAGATTTTACTTAACAGTTGAATTATATAGTGGAGGAAGCAAATAATTCACCTCAAATCTGTTCATTTCACCTGTTAAAAGAAGCCCAGAGGGGAACACAAGTATCCAGAGGGTGTAGCATTTCCTGGAGGTAGTACTGACCCAAAAAATCAAGGTCAACCAGATTTTCCCAACCAATGGGAAACGTTGGGGTGTAATAATGGCAAGAATTCCTGGGAAATCATGTCTGTTCTTTAAGGGTTTTATACCATAAATCTTATTTATGACTCCTTCGGGCCACACACATTTCTGAAAGCCACGGACACTCTCTTAGCCTCACAGAATTTTGATGAGTTTGCCTTCCCAGTCGAAGGGGTTCAGCATTCCTTTCTCTTTCTTTCACATCCAATAGTTTAACAGTGTTGGCCCAAGAACCCAAAACAAACCACAAAAATCACACTTTCAACTTCTGGTTATCCAGAGCATAAGCAGCATGTTTGTGGATTTTTTTTTTTAAGCCACAGCCTTTCATTTCTGAGTCCCGTAGTCTCCATTCAGAAGGTCATTGTGGGCCCACAATGAGTTTAGTGAGGGCATGTTGAAAGTAAATAGAGTCATTATTTTGGATTAACTGGAAATTTCAGTCTTCAAGGTCTTCGTATCATGAGTGACTAAGAATTGGCTATGTGATGGAACTTCATCAAACTATTCTTTTATGAATACTGGTAATTTTCCATAATGTATAGTAAAATGTAAACATAAAAATCTCAGAAGAGACATTGTGAGCATAATTGTGATCCAGTCACACTCTTTTTGGCCTTCTTTTTACCATTTCCTAGTTTGTTCATTCATTCATGGTATCTCTCTCTGTCTCTCTCTCTCTAATTGTTCTGGGAATTGAACCCTGGGCCTCCCACACGCTCAGTAAAGGGCTCTGCCAACGAGGCATACACCCAGCCCTTACTTTATTTTGCTCTTTAAACTTCCTCCTCAAAGTTTCTTGGACTGTTTTCCAGTGATGAAGAGACCTTTGTAATTTTCCATCTTAAGTCTATTTAGAAACCCCATTTCTGACCCTGTCATTGGCTCTGCTCCCTGGATTAGTTCTGCTCTTGAATCAAACAGGTCAACATTTGATGTAAGAAAAAGAGTTACAAAATCAAACTCCTTTAATACACTGCTATTTGGGGTTTCCCTCACAGCGTTCTTATCAAATGTTCTCATTTTTATCATAAATAGTGATGTTTTAGGGAAAATGCACTTACCAAACCAAACTCCTAGACTTTAAAGGCTGTTATAATACCTTTTTTCTTTTTCTTATTGATGTTCTCTCCCCATTTTAGATTAACCATCTATGGATCAGACCAAGGCTCTATAAATAATAAATACCCCAAGTCACTATAATAATTTCTATATACCTAAGTATAGCATTTATTGAAAGGATAAACTATTAAAATAGTTTCCTAGATCTTGTTCCCTCTATGACTCTCAAACTGAGGACCAAAGGCAAAGAAAAGTCAATATTTTATAAACTCAATTTAAATATATATGAGTTGCATTGATGTTGGGAGGTAATTCCAGACTAAGTGTGTGACTCTGCTTATCTTGGGACACACAAGTGAAGGAATTGGAAGGAGGAAAAGCAGTCTTCCTGGTAAGAAATTGATTCACTGTATTTGGGCAGAGGTTATTTCTCTCTCTCTTTCTCTCACATCACAAACAGCTTTCAACCACACGGAGAGAAAACCAGTGCTTTGTAATGACTGGAGAAACACTCCCAATACTAACAGTGTGATGCTCAATGATCATAACCGGAGAGAGAGCAGTCCTTTACTGCCACTCTTACTAAGCTATGATGTTGTTGGTTTCTGTGGTGTACCATCCAGTCCCTGCCCTGCCCCCAGGAGTTCATGTCGTAGAGTCAGGCTAGGAAATTCCAATGCTCACCAATGCTCACCAGGGCTGAATGCGGCCCTGTGTGTGCAGATGTGTCCAGCAGCCTGAGGGAAACTGGGACGGCATATCCCTATCTCAAGAGACAGATGCTGCCCAATTCCAGCCACTCACTGCCATATGGAATTTGGGCCAGGCTTTCCCATCTGATGATTTTTTCAAGAGAAGCTAGAATTCTGGACTTTTGGGTGAAACAACCTACTGTCTCTTCCTCCATCTCCCTCTCCCCCTCCTCTTCTTTCTATTTGGTACTGGGGATTGAACCCAGGGGCATTCTACCTCTGAGTTACACTCCCAGCCCTATTTTATTTTGAAACAAGGTCTCACTAAGTTGCTGAGACAGGCCTTGAATCTGTGATCTTCCTGTCTCGGCTTCCCAGGTACTTGGATTACAGGTGCATTCCACTGCACCCAGCTGAAATCTCCTAATTCTTAAAAGTTGTTACCAAAACAATAACATCAAAACAAAAACAAAAACAAAAACCTATGAGTGAAACAAAACATGCTGCATGTCAGATATGACCCACGGGTGACCAGTTTACCCCATGATTTTGCCAAAACCATTTCAAATTTGGGTACTCTGAAAAAGTATTCGAATTTATAATTTGCTGTGCTACATTTCTGATAAGAATAAAGCGGGAAAACAAAGGGCAAGTGGGATTTGTGGTGAGACCAGAAAACATCAGAGATCTTGTAGAACAGGAGAGAGAACTCTGGATTTGTCACCAGATGACCTGGGTTCTTACTCCCCGGCAGGATCACAGTGGACGAGATACTCTACCTTTCTGAGCACCAGTTTCCTCACTTCCAAAACAAGGGGAGTAATACCTCTTTCACAGGATGGTTGTGGGGATCAAAGGAAGTGTAGTTGGAAGTGCTTTAAAAACTACACAGAGAGCCGGGCGTGGTGGCGCACGCTTGTAATCCCAGCATTTGGGAGGCTGAGACCAGAGGATCCAAGTTCGCGGCCAGCCTCAGCTACCTAGTGAGGCACTCCGCAACTTAGTGAGACTCGGTTTCAAAATAAAGAATAAAAAAAATAGGGCTGGGGGTATAACTCGGAGGTAGAATGCCCCTGAGTTCAATCCCCAGTACCGCAAAAACAAACAAACAAACAAACAAACTACACAGAGCACTGCACAGAGGAAAAGAGTGAATAGATGCTTTGGTTTTTGAGCCCATTGATTAAGGGCTTTGAAGGATTCGGCAACGTTTGAGAAAATGGTCGTGGAAATAAATGCAAGGGCTTGACATTCAGCTCAGGCCCGAGGAAACACTGCAGTGAGGGGTGAGAGGAAAGCAGGGTAAAAACAGAAAGAGCCTGGTGGTGGGCACAGGAAGGAGAGCTGTGGTTTTGGGGGAGCAAGATTTCCTTCATGAGAAAACTTGCTAGGACTAGAAAGACCACAGTGAAGCTCTTAACCAACGAAGTGGTGCATATCCGCTGACGGATTATTTGTGGCAAATTTAATATCACAGGTTGACTTCCTATGCTTGGAATATTTTCAAACCACTAACTTACCTCTCCACCCTTAAGTCAAAGAATAAGAATTCATTTCAATTGCAGCCCAAGAAAAACACAGAGATCATGATACAAGAATTCTATTAATTCCAAAACTATAGATGATTTTTGAATTATGGGATATTTTCAATGATCAGCACCAATATTTTCTCCTGTGAAAGTAGATCAACAAATTGTTTTTCAATACTCTGCAAACCTTTCACTGGGAGAGTATAAAATTTTATTGTGGGGTTGTTACTGGTTCCTCCCTTTAGGAAGCCACAGAACTCTGTAAATTCTTTGCTCTCTTGCTTTCAGCACTGTTGTTTCTCAACACATAAAAGGCCTAAGAATACTAGTTTGATTTAAGGAACAGAGACAAATAAGGCAGTTATTGATGTAACACATTTTAAGAAAGAGTAACAAAATTTTCAGAAAGCTCTAGCGGAGAATTCTCCACAGTCCTAGAGCACTAGGCAGATGGTGTCCAAGATTTTTGTAACATCTGGCCCAGGTCCACCTCCTTTAGGAAGATTCTATATTTAGCAGGACATATGCTGCTCCATCTTATAGAAGGCTGAGGAGAGAGTCATTCTGGTTTCACTTTCTTGCCCTGGCCTGGTTAGGTCTAGAAATCTATCTTATTGATATTCAGAACTTGGGGATTTGAGATGTTAATTGGAAATGAATGCACTGGGAAACATCTGTCACCTCCTTCGGTGGTTCTCCTTGCCAGTGGGGACTGGGGGAAGCAGGTGGTTATTTACTTGCAGTGCTGAGCCCCCCAAAGAGTCTTTAAATAGAACTTGTTTTCTTTGTAATCCTAAGTATTTATTTATATGTATTTATAACCATTTGTTTTGGAAGAGGTCTATAGGCATCACAAGATGGTAAGGCATGTTCATGGCATAAGAGAGATCAAGACCTCTTGGTATTGGCTATTTTTCGTTCCTGGAGAAAGATGTCAAGACTTGTCTCCACTGGACAACGTATTTCCTGACCTCTATTCCAGCACTGGACCTCATTTAGGCCAGCAAAAATGTCAACAGAAGATTGTTTTTGACTGAGATTGAAAAAATTCTCCCTAAAATCGTGGGTAAAACTTCCTTTTCAAAGAGTTGGATAGCAAACTATAACAACCATCAACAAAATTTTTATGCAAATACAGTCTTCTGGGTGGTTCCAATGCCTAAAGCAATTTCTATATTTGCCACTTAATCTAGCACAGTGGTCTTCAAAGTGCGATCTGCTAATCCCTGGCAGGTCTCTGAGGCCCTTTCAGGGGTCCACAAGATTAAACTATGTAAAAATACTAAGATGGCACATACCTGTAATATAAGTACTTGGAGGGCTGAGACAGGAGAATTGCAGGTTTGAGGCCAGCCTCAGCAACTTAGTAAGACCCTGTTTCAAAATATAAAATAAATAAAAGGGCTGGGGAAGTAGTTTGGAGGTAGAATGCCTCTAGGTTCAATCCCCAGTACCAAAAAAAAAAAAAAAAAAAAAAAAAAAAAAAAAAAAAAAAA
Organism: Graphiurus murinus; assembly: GCA_004027655.1. NCBI lineage: Eukaryota > Metazoa > Chordata > Mammalia > Rodentia > Gliridae > Graphiurus > Graphiurus murinus. The sequence goes on from PVLC010010896.1 coordinate 7,921, forward strand.
AAAAAAAAAAGAAAAGATAAGAAAACGAATACCAAGGTATTCTCTGCACTTCTGATGGTATTGATTTTGTGCTGGCTCATTCACATAAATCAGGATAGGCGACTGAGCTGAACTACAAGTAATGGTATTCTCCACCAACCATACTCGCAAAAATAAAAAAAATATAGTCTCTCTTCAGAGTGCTCTTGATGGAACAGTAAAAATTATTAATTATACTAAAATTTAACCCTCGAGCACACATCTTTTTAATATTCTGGGAAGAGATGGGGATTTTTCATGCAGCACTCCACTAATTTTATGGCAGTATTAGTGCAGCCTATGGACTCACTTCTCAGAGCAACATGCTTAAATGTGTAAAATAAAATATATATTATTGTGAAGGAAACAAAACAGATTGAATTACTTATCCAAATAGGAAAAGTTGTGATAAGTAATATACGTGCTTGTTTAAAGTACTGAATAATAAGATTTCTCAGTGGGTCTAACCTTGACCATAAAATGGATCTGAGTCCAGTCCATTACTATGAATATTTTGAGATATCTCCAATAAAGTAATTGATATAAAACATCTATGTACTCTAATGGTAACATTAGAGCCACAGGTAATATTGCTATAGTTTGTTTACATTAAAAAATGAAGAAGTTGCTAAATTGGTGAAACTCTGGTACATTTTTTCCTATGGGAATTGAGGCCTCTAAAATTTTACCCACTGACTTTTGGGGGTGATCCATGGGCCCCAGAACAGTCTTTTGACTCTTGATATAAGTAGCATCTTTGGCTTCTCAATCTTAACACATCCTTTTTCTCTTACCTTGCTTTTTATTATCACCCGACATACTCTGTATTGTCTGCCTGTTTACTGTTTGTCGTGGCTTACTGAGGTGTCAGCTCCATGCCAGTGGGGGCTTGGTCTCCCTTCTTCACTGCAGTCCCAGGTTCGGAGTGTCCAGCCCATAGTAGGTGCTCAGCCAATATTTCTTAAGTGAGTGACTAGATACGACCCTCTTTCCACTTCTAGTTCATGCTCTTAATATACAATCCCTGTTTTCCAATATTTATGCCTCGTGAGTATTATAGTTTGCAGTTAGTTGTGTTACTTAATCTGAGTTGTCTTAGGAAGAAGTTGGTGCTTTAAAAGAACTTCTCAAGCAATTAATATAGAGCTTCTCAGCGCTGTCCCTGGAAGGTCTGGGGACTGTCAGCATCTGCTACTGTTTCCTGCTAACTTCCCCAGAGAAAAGGCAAATAACTGAAGCACAAGTCAGAATTTTCTGCAAAATCCCTCAAGTAAAGCTTCTGTGGACTAAGATGGAAAATATGAATCTGAAAGTCTGAGTATCTGGGGTTGTAATTTTATCCATGAAAACACACTGGTGTCATGTGAAGGAGATCAAACAGCTACGTGGAAACCTACCACCCAGTCGACCTGTCGCTGAACGCTTTCTTTGGCATCTCGATCTTAACACGTTGGTTTGCTTAATGATTCTGATTTAAAACCAAGAAAAATCTCACTGGCAACAAATCTTAGTCTTTTTTTTTTTTTTCTCCTCAAATAATTGCATTACAAATCAGTTCATGTTTATTACAGAAAATATAGTTAGGCAAAAAGGGGAAAAAAGCAACTATCTACCACATGATATATAATTTTAAATAAAAGACATAAAATATGAGCATATAACAGATATAAAAATATGAGGTGTATAGTCCCTTACAGTATTTCTTGGTAAGAAGTCCTGTTTATCTTGCTGTGGGTTTTCTGGACTATAATGCCAAACTCCAACTAAAATATAAAAGAACAAAGGAAGCAAAAGCCTTTGAACTTTCTTACTCTATATACTTAATGTTTGGGGGTAGTTAGAAGTGAGATTTCAACAGAGGCAAATTTTTTTTTAAAGTTGGACTTTCATCAATTTTGACATTCTTCTATCTTAATTATAAATGAAGAAGGATGGAATTAATAAAGTAAAACTCATTCAATTAAAAAAAAAAAACCCAGGAAGAGTTTGTTATTTATCATACAAACTTGTGACTTCTCATTGACTCTTTCATTTGAAGAAGAGGCATTTGAAAGTGTCAGATTAGACAGGTCCTTCGGCCTCTCAGGTTAGAATTATGGCTCTGGGTTGGTTTGGTTTCTGTATTATCGGGCCCTCTTCCTGGAAGACTGAACACAGCTGCCTCACATTAGCACGGTCTCTGTTCACCCAGAAGGACACATGACAGGGCTGGGGACCATGTTGTTTGCTTTTATACTTTCCCAGTCAGCAGTACAGATGCTTCTGTTAATGCAGCCCAAGTTGTTTTCATTTTATCTGAACATGGAGAAAGGCCAATCACTTGTTTTCCCTTTATTTTGGTAACAGTCTCATGGGATATTTTTTTTCCCTCCAACATCTTAGCCTTTGTGGGCTATTTTTATATTTAGTGCCGTAGTCTTCTGTCAAGTCAGTTAATACGTGTTGGTAACAGGCTAATGCAGTTAGTAAAAAGTACCTAGGATTCAGGACATGAGTTTCTTTGTGGTGTGGTCACCTCCTTCGACAAGGCGGGCTTGGGAATCTCTAGCCTCGTGCAATTCACTCTCGGTTCTTCCCCCTTCCACTGTTGTAATTCCTTTTGAACTATTTAAGCTTTTAAACCAAGGTTTTTATTTGGGGGGTGCACACTGAGGCCAAAGAAATAGCTTGTTCAGAGGTCTAGCAGCCTCAACTGGTAACCAACACCCGGGAATTAGAGGCATCTTGTCTTTCCAAAGCCTTTGAGCCTTGAGTATCCCATTTTTACTGTCTGGTGGAGGGCTGTTGAGGTTCCCACACTTCTGGGAAGGGCAATTCCAGAGGAGATGTGGGCTGCAAAGCTCATTGCTGGACTCACTTGCTGTCGGACCGTGGGAGGGAGACAGCGACAGGCTCTGGGCTGAGGGGCTGGCAGTACCAGGCGCAGGGGCCAGGAGGAGGGGGAGCAAAGGCACTGCGTCCTTGTCTCCTGTGAAGGGTGGACTTGGAAATGGAAAGAGGCCAAGGTGACATGGAGGTGGAGAAGGCTGCGTGGCTGGGAGGCGGTAAGGCGCGTGGGCAGTATCACATGTTGTGACTGTCCACGGCTTCTAAGATCTCCAGCTCCAGGACAGGGACCTGTCTAATCTGCCTCACTATCATCCTGCCATCCTGCCTACCTTTCAGGAAACACCAGAAGAAAGATGGCTGTGTTTGTGGGTGCTGCTGTTTTTACATAAATGGACAAACTGGGGGATTGACACATCATATAGGCTTTCCTAGCTATCCAACCTCAGATTTTAGCTCTTACTCCTTCCTGTGGCAAACCTTTTACCCCCCAACAACTTTCACTGCCTTTAGTTCCTTCTCCTGCATCAAACTATTTCATGGTATGTCCCCTTTGCCAGGCTGCCTTCCACTTATCTTGCAAGACTTGACTCAGGTGTCACCCCTGCCCCCAAGCCCCGCAGGCCTCCAGTACAGACCTCCCCACACCTCCACTGACCTCCCCACACCTCCGCTGACCTCCCCACACCTCCCCTGACGCTCCTACGCGATGGCTTGAAGCTAGAGTCTGCTTACGTGGCTGCCTCTCTCTGTAGGCTGGATCCCTTGAGAGCAGGGTCTGTATCTTGCTCCCTTAGCCCTGATCCCCACCACTGCACTTGGCGCAGAGCAGGTGCTCACGGCCTGCCTGGCTCAATGAATACATGTTTGATGATCGAACACACGTGATGAAGATCAAGAGGTTTCGAGCAGGAGATGGAAGCTTGCTCTAATCAGTGATATGTTCCAAATGCTGGGAGAAATACCTTTTGCATAGTAGGCGTTCACAATTATTTAAAAAAAAAATAAAGAAGAAATATTTTGTGAAGTGGTGTGGGCATGATAATTTGCAGATTATTTAGCCATGCCACAAGCTTTCAAAGAGCTGTTCTGGAAGCAGGGGTTGCTCCCAGGGGAAACATGCTTTTTTATTCTTTTTTTTTTTTTGTTTACCTGGGAGCAGGCTTCCTGGCACAAATGAGTTTTCCCACAGCTTGCTCATATGCACTAAAATTTTTTTAATAGTTCAGATTAGAGTGTGAAGGGACCCTGAGGGCAGAGTCTTATGAAATCTCAGGGCCACTTGGGGTACATGACTTTGTGCAGCAGCCATAGTCCCCTTGGGCCGCTTCTTGCCAGCCTAACCCTCCCTGGCTGTCCTCTGCAGAGCTGAGCTCTTGGGCACTTCAGCACAGGACACTGGAGAGAAAAGCCTGCGCTCCAAAAGCTTCGCTTCCTCCTGCTTCCAGGCAGCGTGCATGCTTCATTTTCCAGACTGGAGGGTGCAGAGCTGGGAGAATAAATAGCTTCCCAATAAACTGCTAGTGGCCAGGGAGGCAGATAATTAATGCGTTTATCTCCTGGCGCGTGGGTGGGAGTAGGCAGGAAGCAGATCCACCACATCACGGAGCTGTAATGGATGTAACAGTGTTCTTAAGGTCATCTTGAGGTTGAAGCACATTTCCCAGTAGGAATGAGAATAGGAACAGGTTTGTCTTGATAAATGTAAGATTTAAGAACAGATAAGAAAGGATATCAAGCACATCCTTTCTTATTCTTCCACAAATGTTTCCAATCCCTAATCATCAATAGGGGAAGAATGTCTATCATCACCTTTGACAACAAATATTTATTGAGCAGCGTGATGTGGCGAAGTCTGGGAGGCCAGGAAGGATAAGGTGATACTGTCTCTGTCCTTGAGAAACTTCCTATCCAGCAGGGAGACTGACATATGATAGTGGCAATGTAAGGAGCGGTGCAACACAGGCTTGGACAAATCTGTTGCAGGGAGTCAGGGGACGGGGATGGATTAAGCAATTTTTTTTTTTTTTGCATTCAAATGCATCACAGAAACATATACCAGCTGCGTGTAGCACAGAGGTTGGAAGGCTGGCTCTGGAGTCAGCTGACCTGGGCTCAGTCAGTGGTGTCCTGATAAACGTACACCAACCGCCTTTGCTGAACAAAAACCACACAAATGGCTGGTTGGTAGCATTTGCAAATTTTCAATGTATAAATACTCCTAGCATGCCCAAATCTGAATTGCCATCTTGATGTCAATTGCTGTGGTTTGATATGGTCATATTTTCTATTCTTATTTTGTATGACTCTTCTGGGAAACTTCTGACAATGATGAATAATATCCTCTTCTCAGAACTGTTTTCCTCTGATTTTTATGACACCTCATGTCTATATTGTCCTCTTTTTGTGACTCTCACTCAGTTTCCTTTGCTTCTACTTCTCAATGAGCGCTAAAAATTGGGTTACTCCTAGGCTCTTTTATCCTCATCCTCAATACCTACCCCATGGCTTCAATTCAGCAATTTCAGCTAATAATTACTGATCACCAACATTGTTCCTGACATGACCTTAACCATCACGGGATATATCTTTTAGTGAATTAATTAACCTCTCTTTAGGTACTGATACTTCTAATTTCATATACCCAGTCCAACCCTCTCTTCAGCCAGCGGGATATCTCATGCAGATGTCCTTCAGGTGCCTGGAACTCAGCATATCCAAAGCAGAACTTGTTTTCCCTGCACATCTGTCTCTTCACCCTCTCTGCTCAGTAGCACTATCCATCAAGTTGCTCTTCCCGGAAACCTGGAATCATCCTAACTCCTCTTCCTCCTTTTGCTCCACATCCAATCACTCACAAATCAATTATTGATTTAACCCTTGAAATGTCTTATCTATGCCTCTTGTTCTCCATTATCATGACAGCCCTATTTCAAACCAAAATAATTATCATGCTCTACTCCAAACATCATCTTCTTGCTCAAGATTGTAAATTCAAATTCTACTATGCCATCCCCTCCCCCCAATCACAATTAAATAGCTAAAATTCTTCACTGTCCTTAGCATAAAGCCTCCAATACTTAGGATATGTCTTTAAGGTCTTTGATGATCCAGCTTCTATCCACCTCTCCAGCTTCATATCACAACTCTGTTCTCTGCTTCCTAAACTCCATCCACAGGAGATTCTTGCAGTATCCGGGGCTCTTGACCTATGCACATGCTATTCCCTAGTCTGATCATCTCTCCCAATGACTTGCTTAGTGGCTGGTTTCCCTGATGGATTCTACACTCTGTGAGGGGTGGAGCCACATGTGTTTTTCATTAGTGCTAGCTGCAGACGAGGTGCTGAGCATTTGTTGAAAGAAAGAATAAATGAATCAGCAATATCAGAATATAAATTGTCTAAACATTTATGCACATGATGTACATAACCAGTTGCAGATGGGTAGGCTCATTAAAAGATGTTGATAAAAAATGCCGTATTTACAAGGTTTATTTATATTTAAAGCAAAGCATCTAGAAACGAGTTTAACTTAAAGTACCTCAGATTTCAGCAGCTGGCATTGATGTTAATGGGAGAGAGAGAGAGAGAGAGAGAGAGAGAAAGAGAGAGAGAGAGGGAGGTGGGGGGAGAGGTGATTTGGTCACTTAGAGATGACCGTCTTCTTTTTCTGGACTTACACACCCTTTATAGACCTTCTTGTCAGTCACAAGTTTGTTCCTGACATTCTATTTCCTAGGCTCACTTTCTCTGATAAACACCCGATTTGCCTGGGCCTTTGCAGTAACCTCGTCTTAATGAGGACTGACTCCCTGTGGAGTTTCCAACCTCCTGCTCCAGTCCTAACCATGAAAATGAGCGTCTGATAGGAGATCACCTTTATGTTTCTTTTCTGCCTTGACCTGTTATGATGACTTGAAGTCTGTTTTACTTATTTTGTTTTTCCCTTCTATCAGCTCCCTGGACCCCATGTTAAAAGGGTCTGGATGACAAATCCTATTCTCACCTCTGGTTTCCTGCTTGCTGACCACTTTCCTTCCTGCCTCATTTGTAGCCTCCTCCTCTGATTTACCAATGCTCTGCTCTTAAGTCAAGGGCTGCCCGGTAGGACTCCATCCCAACAAACTCTGGTAAAGGCATTTAATTGCCTCTTGCTGCCGCTTTGTCTTTTGTAAAGTGGGACTAATGAGGCTATCTTGGAGAACAGCACATTTCTGGAAGACTGCAGACTTAATGATGTACTTTGAATTTCTTAAAAGAATCGTCCTTTGAAAACTTGGTGTTAATTTACCCCTTGATGTAAAACCATTTATTTTGACCGAATCTTAACAATCTCAGTGCTAAATGTGGTTCAGCAAATAAATTAAATACAAATTGTGCTCTGCAGGAACTTGACTTTCACTAATAGCATTTAGAAAGAACTAGATGAGGTATCTTTTATCTACAGCATTAAAATTAACACTGGAGACCATTTAGCTTAAGGTATGGGTTATGAAACAAATGCCTTACTCCAGTAGAGAAGCACTTCCTTGTGAAAAAGAAACATTTTTGGAAACTAACCTTTGAAGATTTGTGGTACTAATGATACTATTTTATTTACTTATTGATTAGTACCTAAAAGCAAGTGGTTATAAACCTAAAGTTTAAAAGTTAAGGTTATTAAACATAACAGAAGTGTCTTATTTGTTTTAAAATAAAATGTTAGTTTAATTAAAATTGGTATAGCTTGATTTAATCACCTGTAATAGAGAGACGAGCTCCGAGCTCCATGCCCTGGGTTGAGCCTGTAGGATCCATTGGAGCAATAACCAACATTGCTGAGGGCAACTAAATACCTTGCTATGGTTTGATGCATCCCTTTCCAAATCCAGGCATTGCCAACGTGATAGTTTTAGAAGAGGGGGCCTTAACGGGGTGAGTGGGGCATGAGGGCTCCTCTTTCGTGACTGAGATGTGCACTCTATAGAGGGGCTTGATGGAGCGAGTTTGCTCACTTGCCTGTCTGTCTTCCACCATATGAGGATACAGCATTCTTCCCTTTGGAGGAACCATGGTGGAAGCAGAAGGCAGCCCTCACCAGAGCTCACTCGTGGACTTCCCAGTTTTGAGAACTGTGAGAAGATAAATTTCTGTTCATCCAGAATACCTGCTCTGGATGTTTTTTAATATCATCACATATGGACTAAGACACAACCACTTTACAGTCTAGAGAAATGTCCAGCTCAATCACCAGCAGTGGGCTGGAGGCAACTGAGATATCTGCACAAAAAATACAGATATGCAAATTGACATGGATGGGAAAACTTGAGGACCATATATTCTTCAAACTGTGAATCGATCCAATATTCATTTAGTCATCTACTCAACAAATTATCTCTGAACACTTGCTATGTGTCAGACCCTGGTTTTTTTTTTTTTTTTTTTTTTTTTTTTTTTTTTTTTTTTTTTTTTTTTTTTTTTTTTTTTTGGTGCTAAAGAAATGCCAGCGAATAAGACAAGCTCTTTGCCCCTATGCAGCAAATTCTAGCACCTTACCTTCCTGTGCTCCAAGCCCCAGGGAGGTAATTTGATCTATGCAAAGCAGTGAAGACCCTTATCTGCCTCCAGGAGCTGAGAGTCAGGCTGGGGAGGGACTAAAGAAACAATCAGAGTCACAGGGGGCAGAAAGAAGCAGTTCTGCTTGGGGTTGAGAAGGTGGCTTCTGAAACTGGCTGTCAGCATCTGCATCCTGACTCCATCACTGAATGGATGCAGCTTACCTCGGGAAAAGCTATATAACCTACCTGAGCCCCAGGATTCTCGTCTCTAAGCAGGATGACAATAAAACCTTCCTCCTGAGAGTGTTAATGAGAATCAAATTAGATACTCAAGTACTAAGCAGTGTCTGGAAAACAGTGTGAATGCAAGAGGCGAGGCGGAGCATAGGAGCCCCTGGAATTCTAGAAAGGGAAGGTGCCCCAAAAGTTAGGACCAAGAGACTGGAGATGAGAACTTGGAAGGTGGATAGGATATGGATGGGGAGAGAAAAGAGATAAAGGCCCTTTCGCTTGGGGTAGCAGCATGGGGAAAAGAATGGAAACAAGGAGGAGGTTTTCTCTCCAAAGAGGATGTGAGAAGCTTGGTGTGATTAGCACAAATCTGGGGAAGCAATAAGTCAAGGCAGGATAGGTGGAGATTAGCAAGAGCGGGAGGAAGGGCTTTAGAATTCATAGCAGTGGGCAGGAGTCGCTGAGCTTCTCGAGCAGGGAGTTAAATGGCAGGATGTGAAGCCCGTGCTGGAAACCAGCCTGGCAGCACTGTGCCCGGTGAAGGAGAAAGAGAGCGAGCCCGGAATCAGAGGTTAGGAGGCTGTCAGCCACACACTCTAAAGCAGTTAGACTGTGGTGTAGGCGGTACCCAAGAGGGCGTGAGGAACTCTAACAGCCATTCCAAAGGAAAAATGAGGCTCCACTCAATGGATGAAGGAGAATATTTTTAAAATCAGGATTCTGATATATAGGCAATGCATTCATATTGTTCAAAAGGTTTAAGTTGCTTAAGTGATCAGACTGGGGAAAAAAAAGAGTAGGCAATTTGTGTGAGACTGACTACACATATCTCTTAAGGGATATTCAAGAAAGACTGACTTAGCCGGGCATGGTGGCGCACGCTTGAAATCCCAGCATTCGGGAGGATGAGACCGGAGGATCTGGGTTTGCGGCCACCCTCAGCTACCTAGTGAGGCACTCCGCAACTTAGTGAGACCCTGTTTCAAAATAAAGGATAAAAAATAGGGCTGGGGGTATAGCTCGGAGGTAGAATGCCCCTGAGTTCAACCCCCAGTACCGCAAAAAAAAAAAAAAAAAGAAAGACTGACATATTATGGGCAAATATGGGCAAAGTATCTGTGCAAGGAAAGAAATATGGCGAGACAGGAGGAGTCAGACTGACAGGCCAGAGACAGGACCCACCATTCAAAATCAGAAAAGAATTACTCAGGTTTTTAACACCTGGGGTTTGCACATAAGGGTAGAAAGTATTAGCTACTTTATTAACAATATAAATTTAATAAGGGAGCAGCTGGAAACGATCAAATTAAGGTCTCAGATGTATATTAAGTCACAGCAATTCAAGTGAGGGGTATATTCCCTCGTGTCAACTTAGGTTCCAAATGCAAAGGCAAAAGATACCGTGGCTTGGTCCACACAGGGCCAAGAGTGAGCATGGCAGGGGGTGGGTGTCACTTTAAAGTTCTCCCTTGTGCTACTCAGGCCCCCAAATACAAACAGAAACATCATCCCATCCGACATCCACATTCTGTTCGAGGATCTTGGCATATCCACTTCCATATTTTTAGTTAAGTGGATGGACTGACTGAAAACTGCTCGGAGTACAGGGGCTTGGTCCAAATTTCCTCATCTTTCTAATGTCAGGTGTGTTTAGGGTCATTTCAAAGACCTTTTCAGCCTTTTGTGGCAGCTGCCCAGGAAGTCAAAGAAGGCTTTACAACAGAAGAGGTAAGACTTGAGGTGTCAGAAATGGTCCAGACTACCCCAATGTGGAACAAATCATTCTTACATTTGCTCTCATAAGTGAAAACAAAGTAAAAGTGTACCCAACTTGACCTTCAGTCTCCAGCTGTTTTCCATCATTCCTTTGTGTTGCAAAATTGTCAATGATGAATCTGTTCTTCATTTATTACTATTTATTAAATGTGGTCACAAGGAACTGAATGCCAGGAAGATCACACCCGTGGGATAAGAAACAAGATAACATTCAACCTGAAGACCTCACAAAAGGACACCAACATGGAATTCACTCCGGTGGTACGGGCTGTTGGGAACACAGTCACTGTGGCGTTGGAAGTCATTCAAAATGACAGCTAAGTTAAGGTGGGCATGTAGAGAGAATAGTGAAACACTATTTGTCTTTTTCCTTTAGGTTTTCTGTCATTAGATATATATATATATATATATATATTTTTTTTTTTTTTTTTTTTTGCGGTACTGGGGATGGAACTCAGGGGTATTCTACCTCCGAGCTACACCCCCAGGCCTATTTTTTATTCTTTATTTTGAAACCGGGTCTCACTAAGTTGCGGAGTGCCTCACTAGGTAGCTGAGGCTGGCCGCGAACCCGGATCCTCCAGTCTCAGCCTCCCGAATGCTGGGATTACAAGCATGCGCCACCATGCCCAGCTGTCATTAGATATTGAGATTTATGTTGTGCACTTATATTCTCTTTGCAATGAAATTCTAAAATGTCTGGATCCTAAACATTATATTCTAGTAGAAAAAAAGTGGAAAGGAACAAAAGTTAACTAATTTGACTTCTATAAGAAACTAAATCTTATCACCACTATATTTAACACTCTTCTAGAAATACTATCAAAATAAATGGATGAGAGTTATAAAAATTGGAGAAAAGAAGACTGTTATGATCAGCTGGGGATATCATTTTATCTGGTCAACAAAAAGGTTCTTGTGAAAACATATTAACAAACAGGAAGAAAAGTTAGTAAGTTGACTGAATTAAAAATAAGATATAGAAATTGATAATAGTAATAACATATGTAGAGTATTAATAATAATAAACAAGTCGTGCGTGGTGGCACAGGCTTGTAATCCCAGCATTTGGGAGGCTGAGACGGGAGGATCCAGGTTCAAGGCCAGCCTCAGCTACCTAGTGAGACCCTCTGCAACTTAGTGAGACCCTGTTTCAAAACAAAGAATAAAAAATAGGGCTGGGGGAATAGCTTGGAGATAGAATGCCCCTGAGTTCAATCCCCTCCAAAAAAAAAATAATAAACAAGATAAAATACTCAGGGATCAACTGAACAAGAACCCTGCAAGAGTAAGGTGGAGAGATTAGATTTTACCTGATAATAAAATATATATTCTATAATATTTATTATATAATTACATTATTATAGATTCTGTAATAAAATGTGTTACATAATTATAGTTCACACACACACACACACACACACACACACACACACACAAATAGTGTTCTCCTGCATCTAAGATCAATAGATCAAAATAAAATATAAAAAAGGCCCCTCTAAAACGAAGAATATATGATGAAGGTAAGACTTTGGATTAGTGGAGAAAAGATGAATTATTCCATAAATTGTTTTGGGATAATCTTTTATCAATTTAAGGAAAAAATGTTACTGGATTCATATATTATATCTGATAGCAGTATAAATTTCATATGGGTTAAAGATTTTAATTTGACATGAATAACAACAGAAAAATCCAGAGAATACCATGAAGAATGTTTCCTATGGTTTAAGAGTTAAAAAAGTCTTTCTAAGTGTAACATAAAACTTAGAAGCTATCATATAGGAAAGCATTGCTAAATTTGAATACAAAGAAATAAAAATTATGTATTGAAAAAAAAAAAAAACACCATGAAGAAGGTTAGAAGAGATAACAAAGTCAGAAAAGACTACTTGTAATAAGAGATTGCTTCCTATAATCTTGTAAAGAGTTCCTAGAAATCAGAATGTCAGGGGAACTGGCAAGGACATGAGGAGAGGGGAACTTCACAGGTGAGAAGATCCTCTGCGTCACTCATGAGGAAGGAAATGCAGCTTAAAATCCTGCAGAGACATTTTCTCACCTCTCAGACACTGCAGGCGAGGGGCTGGGGAATCAAGCAGCTCACAGCATGGGCCACTCTCCCAGAATCCTGTCACCAGAAATGAATGAACATGTCCCTGTTGATGCATCCTGGACAGCACTGAGTATAAATCAGAGATGTAAAGGAGCCAGTTTGTTACAGCTTAGAAGAGACAAATGCATCTCTGCTCTATTCAGTGATGTCACATTTGTGGTTTGCCATTCATGATGGTGAGTGTGCTCACACTACAGAAATTGTCAAATGTTACTGATCAGGTCCACACAGCCAGGGGGTGTGTGTTAAACATTGTGAGCACATCAGTACTTACGCTTTTTGAAATCCCTGCCAAGTTGACATGTTCAAGGTAGCTTAGTGCTTTAACTTGCAATTTTATAAGAAATATGAGTGAAGCTGAACAATTTTTAAATTATCTGAAATTTGTAAATTCTTCATTTGGTGTTTTAGCCATAATACACTGACTTGTAAAGACTGTTATATCTGAATGTCTTAAAGAATTAACCCAGTTGGGCATGGTGGAACATGCGTGTAATCACAGGACTTAGGAGACTGAGACATGAGGATTGCAGGTTCGAGGACAGCCTCAGCAACTTAGTGAGGTTCTCGGTGACTTAGCAAGACCCTGTTTCTATATAAAAATATAATCGGCCTGAGGGTACACCTTGGAGGTAGAATGCTTGTGGGTTCAATCTCCAGCACCACAAAAAGAAAAAAAAAAAGAAGAACCCTCTGTCATAATTGTAGTAACTACTGTCTCCATCTGATTGACCTTTAACATTGTTTATAACCTTTTTTTGTGTGTAATACACTGTTAATTTATATAGGGACAAATCTAAAATCCATTTCTTTTGTGATTTCTTCCCAGGTCTGTGTGGCTCCCCCTGGGCTTTGAGGGATGTATATGTATACATACGGAATTTTTCACATTCTACCATTTTAATCATCTGGAACTTACTTTGAGGTATTTGGGGTTAAAAGACTATTTTTATTTTTAACTACCTGGTTTTTCCTGCAGTCCTTATTGGTTAATCTATTCTTTATCAGTTCATGATACTTTTTGCTAATCAAAATTTTACCAAGATACCTCTAGTTTGTATGCAGTTGTGATACTTTTCGGTCAAAGAGTAATATTATTAAACCATGATATGTAATGAAATCATGATAGCTAATATGACATTTAGGGAGCAGGAAATCACAGAAGAGTTCTTAGTGGTAGAATGACAATATCAAATTGTACACTGTTACAGTTTGCATTTGAGATGTCTTCCAAAGGGCTCCGGTGTTCAAAGCATGTCCCCAATGCAACAACATTCAGAGATGAAATAACTGAAGCAGGCTCTGATCTTATCAGTGATAAATCCATGGAAGGACGTGAAGAAGAGATTTACAGGGTGGAGTGTGCCTGGTGGGGGTAGGTCACTGGGGTGTGGCCGTGGGGACTCTATCTGCCCCTGGTTTCTCATCTACCCCTTTGCTTCCAGCTGCCACTGCGTTGAGCTCGGTTTTCCTCCACCCTCTCCTGTGCTGTGCTGCCATGATGTCTGCCTTGGAGTTTGCCAATGATGGACTGAATCTCTGAAGCCATGAGCCAAGTAAACTTTTCCTCCTCCAGTGTTTCATGTCAAGTATCTTGGTCACAGTGACAGAAAAGCTGACTAAAATACACACTAACCACTTTGGCCATGGGTTGGAGAAGATGAACTGGAGTCAGGCTGATGGGCTCTCAGACTTCTGCAGGAGTCCAGCTGAGAAATAATGGGCACTTTGTGGATGACCACTGCTGGGGACTGACCTGAGAGAAAAACAGAGGGAGCTCCAGGCTTAGCAGTGGAGTGGACACTGATGCCTGGCCTCACGTTCATGGCCACTTCTTATTCTGGACATTGCCATAATCTCAAGCTTCACAGAAAAGTACCCTAAGACCAGTGAGCCTCAGCAGCTCAGCGTGTCCCTTGCTTTCTATTCCAGTGTGACACTCATGGGAACCCACATGGCACTCCTGTATACCTGGTCCAGGTGTGAGGGAATTAAGATGGCAAGGGCAAACTTGGCCAATGGCAGATAGAAACAGCAGACAGATGATCCCTCTTTCTTCCCTCAGGCAGACAAACTCGGGGACAAATTCTACTCTGTCTTCCAGAGTCCTGGTGTGCTTATCTTCAGTTGCCTACAGCAGTAATCAACTTAACGGAGGCTGCTGTGGTTTGAATATGGTTTATCCCCTCCAAAACTTGTGCTGCAATTTCCACGGAGGCAGCCTTGGGAGGTGGGGCCTCTTCGAAAGTTTGGATTGGTGGGGTGGAGCTCTCATTTTCTCAAGAAATGCAGGAATGTGTACGCTATGGAGGAGATTGGTCAGCTTTCCCACTTGTCTGCTTGTCCTTTCACTTTCTGCTGGCAGTTGAAACAGCCCGAGGTCCCCCGAAGAAACTGAATAGGTGCTGACACCATGCTCTTGGACTTCCCAGACTCCTGTACCACGGCCAGAGGAGCCTCTGTTCTTTACAAATAACCCAGTCTTAGGTATGCTGTTATAGCAACAGAAAATGGACTAAGAGAGCAACCAATTGCACATGAGTTGGGATTAAGGGAGAAAAGTCAGGCAGGGATGACTCCAGAGTTTCTTCTTTGAGTGACTGAACATATGGGGGTACCCCTCACTGAAAAAGGAATACAGGAGATGGGCTTCTAGGTGTGTGATAGGACGTGATACATGCTCACCATGTCACCGTTATTGCCATGACACTGCCTGGTTCAAATACACTAAAATTGTACAAGCCAAAGAGGAAAAGAGGCAACTACCATTGGTGCTCCATACACACCCGGATCTGCTATTGGCTGTTTAATAGGGAATGGTATTGGGTACTAAGATTAAAGAAGAGATCATATCCTATCAAGTTACATTTTAGTTAAAAACTTAAAAGCTTATATAAATATGAAATAATTTGAGAGATTTAGAGGGCAATGTATAAGCAAGTAAAAAAGACATAATCCACACTGAGTAATAATTATCTGTAGGAAAAAAATCAGCAATAATCATAGTTGGTTGAGGCCAACCTTATTGCTTTAGTTCTTGTCATTTTTCTTAGTCTCCTAGGGTCTTTGCTAATAATGGTCAGTAGGGAATGCTATTAATTATAGCTGAGATTTACTGCCACCAAAGTTCTCCATTTTTCCCGTTGAACTCGAGAACTCTCTTTTATACATTTGATGACTTTTCTACAAGTCCCACCCAAGAGGTGTGTTAATTTGACATGTTTTACACTCTATAGTGTATCAAAGAGGAGGCTACCTTACTACAAAAATCAAGCCACATTTGCTTTCTTCTTTCCTGCAAAGGAGATGAGTCTAGAAGCTTTCGGCTGAATGTTAATACAATTCCATTGCATTTCTATTTTGTAATATGAAATGCAGAGCTGTTTTTAGGGGGCCAATGTTTTATCCATTAGGTAACTGGGGCTACTTGCACAGCTGTTTTTTAAAGGCTTTACTTGTCATGAAACCGAGTAGGCTTTAGTTAAAATCCTTTCATTAGACCGTGAACATCTACACGAGTTTAGGGGCAGAGAATAAAGCAGTGTTTCCTAGAGGCTGCATGACACTGCAGATGACTGCACCCGCAGCTGCTCCATTCAATCCTGGCTGCTTTCCTAAAAGATGAGTGAATAACGTCACATGGGATAAAAATCAAATTTCCTATTAAATTCCCACCAAACCACATTCACTGATATCAATTCTACGGTGACACTCATTAGTCAATCATAAAAGGGAACAAAAGTAGTTTGTTAAATTGTGCTTTACAAATCTCAATGATTATGAACCAGACCATCACAGTTTCCAGACTGGATTACTTATTCTGTATTTTCCCCAGGCATTTAAAGTTTCTAATATAAAAGGCAAGTTTGACCTTTCAATTGCATTTCAGAAGATCAGGTGTCTGTAATACCCTTTTCTATTGAAGATCACCCTGAAGCTTCAAGGCATACCTTTGACTCTCTACCCTTCTGTTCTAATCTCCCACCTGCTTTAATACTGTGCTCATGCTGGGGCTGGGGTGTAGCTCAGTGGTAGAGTGCTTACCTAGCATGCTCAAAGCCCTGGGTTTGGTCCCTACCACTGTAATAATAATAATAATTAATAATAATAAAATAATAATAACAATGACAAGCTCATGCTAATATCTATATTGTGCCCATGCTTTTTTTAGAGGCCTTCCTTTGACATATGGTAACAAATTGTCAGCTATTCCCTCCTCTTAGTTTCTATGCTCCACCCACTCAAAAGTATTGAGTCTTGTCCTTCAGTTTCCAGCCATTAGAGGGCAAGGCTGCTTTGGCTAACAGATTCTGAGACTTGTTTTGAGAGAGCCTGAGCGAAGAGAGTATTTTTCCAATTACACACTATCTAATTCAATTTACATTTATTAGAAAAACTGCCAGCTATTTCATGTTAATATTGACATTTTCATAAGTGCTTGCAATTAGAATTCAAGCTGAGATTCCAATAAATCTCTTAGATGTTTTATGCTCAGTTTTTCTGTCTTTAGACTTTGCAAAAATATTTTTTAAGAACACATTTGGAGGTCATTCAGCCTTTGGGGAATTTATATTGTGTATGTAAATCAGTTGGGCAGAGAAAAAATATCACAAATGGCAAAGCAAAATCGGGACAACTAGAGCAGTGTGCCAACTTCTGCAGAACAGTGTAGGGTATGAAATTCAACAATTTAGCACCAATAAATGGAGCCATTAGTTTTTCACTTTATGTGGAACTTTATCCCATTGCTTCTTTGAATAGCAAGCTCCTTGACGGCATTTAAAGTTTAGTTCTATTCACTCACATCATTTTATTTAGCATTTATATGTCTTTGTAAGAATTGACCAGCATATAAAGAATGTCTCGTGTCTCCTTGAAGAGACAATGAATTCCAAACATCTTGTCAACCTAAGTAAAAGGGTTTCTACAGGCTAAAAGACTATTCATCAAAGTGCTCACTCTGTTTTATTGCCTAAACTGTGATTTCCTAAAGTGAGGTCTTAAATGCAGTGTAATATAATCTTTGGCTTCTGAATAATAAGTATTCTCTTCAATTTTAGAAGACAGCCTGACTGATACATATATATATATACAGGGTATTTCTACATATAGAACAGATATTGCACTCATAGTGAAACTTCTCCAATGACATTTATTTTGCATGTGCCAATTAAAAACCTAGCAAATAGTACCTTTTTCTAAGGGGAAGGCAAATACAGCTTCTTCAAAACAGGTAGAGGATAAGAAGGCAAGCTACAGTAAGATATTGGAAGTTGCTCTTCCCAGTAAAAACAGCTCCTGCTATTTCAGCCAAGAATGGATGGATGGTTCATTTCCCACTGGTTCTCAGTCTGAGGTACACGCTGGCACCACTTCTGGAGTTTTTAAAAGATCTCAAAGTCACTAAGGCAGAATTTGCCGGAGTGGGGCCCAGGCATCTGTGGTGTGTAAAGCCTCCCAGGTGACTTGAGCAGCCTCCTTGGCTGTTCTCTACTGCCTTGGTAAATGGGAGCCACCTGCCCTGGCAGGGGTGCAGCGCCGAGTCCAGCGGTGTGGACACAGCTGCAGCTGGTTCCTCTGACTCACAGCGAGGGGCAGGGCCCAGAGCAGATGAGCTCAGCTGACAGGTGGCCAGCGGCATGCACCTGGCAGCCCTTGTGGCTGATGGGCCTGATGGGACCTTACTGGGAGAAAGCAGGTCAGAGAAAACTACCCTGGCAGCCGTTGGAGCTGTGCTGCTTTCCCCTGCGGGGACATCTGGAGAAACACTTTACCACCCCCCAGCTCCTCACCTCTCTAACCTCTGCTCCAGCCAAACAGGCGGTTGGTTCACCACAGAGCAGACGGCAGCTTGCAGGCGCCTGCAGGTTTTCTAAAGTATCATTTCATCTGAAGCAGTCCCCTTCCTTGGTCCCCCTGAGCTGTGCCTCTGCCATGTCACCATCCAATCCTACAGACTCGGCTGCCTCTCCTCCGCTGGGAAGCCCAGCCTCAAGTCTCCCTGATGTCTTTTCTCAGATTGCTAAGTATGGGCATCATTCTCTTGCTAATTAAGCATGTGCCAGCCAATGGCAACTCCTGGGTTGCTGCTCAGAGCTGTCATCTCCCTCCTTGCTGGTGTCAGCTGTTCCAGTTTGGGGGCTTCTGTTGTTCACCAGGCTGCGGCAACTGCATGAATAGTGGTGTCTCTGACACTTCTTTGTAGATGTTCCCTCAGTGCTACCCTGCCCCACCTGAAGCTGCTCCTAGCCCATGGTTAGTGGGTGTAAATACTTGCTCCTTGGTTATGCTTTGCAGCAGCCTCTGATTAACGAGTCTGTCCATATCTACTTGGAGCCCTTCTCTACTCTGTATGTTGTTGCCAAAATGACCCCCCCCCCCATACACACACACTCAATATAAAAATTTTGGATCTCATGTAAACATACCTTCTTTGCTTTCAATCCTTTAGTGCCAAGGGGCCTGGGAGGCTACATGGGGCCCAACCCCTACTTGCCCACCTTTCTACATTAGCTTTTTTCTTCTTCCTCAATTTCTCCTGCTCGAGCCTCCCTGGCTCTTCCCCACATTTGCTGTGCTCTCTCCTGCCATAGGGCTTTTGCACATGCTCTTCCCTATGCCTGGATAATTTTTCTTCTCTTTCCCTTGAGTTCAACCATCTACCTTTTGCCTCTACACTTCCCAAGTACTTCATTCCCTGCGTGAAAAGTGCCAACCATCACATTTGCATCCTAGGATGCCATGCAGTTGCTATTTTACATGTATTCATGTGGCTTGAGAATTAATGCCTGTCTCCCTGTAGGACTGTGAGCTCCAAGAGGACAGACACAGAGTCTGTGTTTGCTCAACATTTTAATCCCAGTCCCTACTATAGTTCTCCCCACACAGAAAGTATTGTCAGTGTTGAATGAATGAACGCTGGATGGATGGATGGATGGATGGATGGATGGATGGATGGATGGATGGGTAGTCATAGAAGGATGAATGACAAAATGTATATGACTTGCCACTTGGCTTTGTAGATAGAGACAGAAAAGCCACGGTTTGGTGCCACTGCATGGCAGCCTGGGACAGTGGAAAGCAGATGTGGGCTCCCCACCTGTGGGCTGGATAGGCCAAGTTCTGGGAGGTCTGTCATGCCCAGACCCTCTTCGAAGCCCCTCAGCCCACAGCTGAGGAAGCAGTCCTTGATGCTGTTGCAATAGACAGAATAATTGATCCCAAAGATGCCCATACCCTAATACCCGGCCCTTATGCACATGCTACTGTACATGGCCAAAGTAGCTCTGCAGGTGTGACTCAGGTTACAGACCTTGACCTTGACCTTAACCTGGATTCTCTGGGTAGCCCAAATCTCTGTCGGGTAAGCCACTAGGCATGTCGTCAAATGTCACAGCAGCAATGGGAACTAACACAGGCACTTTCCATACAGTCGGCTACATCCTGTCCCATCCATCACCTTGACCACAGCGGGGAGGAGACATCTCCCTGGCAACCAAACGCCCTGTGAGGTGCTGGACGAGGTGACCAACTGCACAAACTGGAGTCACTCTCAGGAACTTGAATGAACTACAGAGAGACACCAGGTGGCCGAGGGCAGCTAGGGAGCCCTGGGCGGCTCGGGTGCCCATATAACCTGCCTCCAGAACTGGCTCCAGTTCTAAAGGACTTCCCTTCCCACCTCCTAGCTCAGCTGTGGATGCTTTTCCATGGGGCCGGGCTCTGCCTGGCACTTCCTGGTCTTCGCTGGCAGTCACCATGTCCATCCTTACCATGGCTCTCACACTTCTTTCTCTGGCCTCTGTTGCCTGGGCAACCAATGAGTCCTGATGCATCTTCTCCTTATTCATGGTTTGATCTTCACCCCCAGTTGGTCTCCCCAAGCCCACCTTGCTGGTCTATAAGGTGGGGTGGAGAGTGGGGGCTCATAGCACGTGGGGTGCTGAAAGATGAATGCTCAGATACCAAGAGAAACAGGCTAATCTGCACCCCTCCCGCATCTACAGCAGCTGCTCTTTGGTGGCAGCTCAGGAGGTGGCTGGTGGTATTCTATTCTCCTTGCCCTCTTCTTTTCTCCACCATCCCTTGGTCGCTCCCTGCTTTCTCTACTCCCTCTGCCCTACTGTGTCCATCTTCCTCCGTTTGCCAGCAGCTCCAAGAGATACCACATATCTTGCTAGTTCTCAGAAGTGGCCTTTGGTCCCCAAAACACCTGTGATAAATGGACTTCCAAGACCGTCTGTGAAGTAGGGGCTCCTTTGTCACAACCCCGTGCCTCCTGATGCTCTTATCCTCACGGGATTCAGTTCCTCGGAGGGGGGCGGGCATGCTGCTTATATGACTTTACAACCCAGTGCCTATTCGAGCTCCAAGCAAATAAACAAGGGACAGATGCCAGCAGGCTGGGATCAAAACACATGTCCAGCTGCAGGGAATGCAAAGAGAAGCAGTTTCCTTAGAAATGGGTTCTGGGGAAGGGGTCTCTTGAGGCCATTTGAGGCCCACAGACTTGATGGCTCAGGGCCCAGTTGTCCTGAGCCCTGTGAAGAGCTCATTGAGCAGATCTGCCACCAGAGGGCAGAGGGACCACATTTAGGTCATAGAGGGCCACTAACAGAGCCAAGGGGATGCATGCATCCATGCTGAAAGGTGCTTTGGAGGTTTTTAGCTTCCTAAGCATTCTGTGTAGAATGGTCAACAGATTTCCCCAACGGTCCTGTGATGCAGACAAGGGATGAAACATGGCCCCATTTTACAGATGAGACAAGTAAGGCTCACAGGGGCCAAGTTACAGTCAGAGTCAGGCAGCTAGGGCGGCTGAGAAGGGAGCAGGAGGGCGCTGAGGCTGAGGCCGAATCTAAGCCTGAAATTAGAAGCCAAATTTGAACTAGTTGGAGATGGAGCACTTCACTTTTTTTTTTTTTTTAAACCCCAAGGACTCTGGAAACATAGATATTTGCTGAAATATGTAAAAAGCACACAATCCAAGTCCCTTATTGGTCTTCTTTCTTTATGGAAAATGATGCATTAGGAATGAAGGCAAAGCCTGAGGTTTCATTCACAGGACAGCCTCAGCTGGTCAGGACCGAGTGGAAATTTCCACACACCAGTGTTTCGCATGTATATTTCCAGAGCTAAAGGATGTCCAGAGTCCAAAACTTTTAAGCAGATTAAAATGCATAGCTTTCTGAAGAACCTTTGCTGACTCTGGCCAATTTTCAGGCTTCTCTAGAACTCAACGGGGCCAACATGATTCACCGAATTCTTTATGAATTAAGAAGCTGTAAATTACACATCTTTTCTTTGAAACATGCATTACTTTCCATGTTTACGGCCAACTCGAATGAATAGTACCACAGAGGCAGTTTTCTCCCTGGGAAAAATGTTCTCCATCTCTCCTTGCTTTTCCAGTGGAGGACAGCCTGGTAAGGAGACAGCCATGGATAGGGAAGCCATGCAACTTGATGTTTTTTGGAGTTTGGAAGCCCATAGTAGTATCTCTAAAATATTTCACTGTGGAAGGTGTGTGTGTGTGTGTGTGTGTGTGTGTGTGTGTGTGTGTGTGTGTGTATTACTGAGGAATGAGCCCAGGGGCATCCTATCTCTGAGCTATACCCTCAGCACTATTTTATTTTTTATTTTTAATCAGGCTCTCACTAGGTTGCGGTGGGCCTGGCTAAATTGCTGAGGCTGGCCGCAAACCTGTGATCCTCCTGTCTTAGCCTGCCAAGTACTAGGATTATAGGCCTGTACCACCGCACTGGGCTCACTGAAGAAGTATTTTTTTTTTTTTTTGGCAGTACTGGGGATTGAACCCAGGGACATTCTACCTCTGAGCTACACCCCCAGCCCTATTTTTTATTCTTTATTTTGAAACAAGGTGTCACTACATTGTGGAGGGCCTCACTAAGTGGCTGAGGCTGGCCATGAACCTGCTATCCTCCCGTCTCAGCCTCCCAAGTACTGAGATGACAAGTGTGCACCACCCCGCCCCACCACCGAGGAATTTTTAAGGCCAGGTTTTAGGCAAAGAGCAAGCACAAGTCACACATGTGCAACTGGCAGAGAAAAATGACAGTTGGAGAAATTCATTCCCACAGAATCTTGAAGCCTGGAGAAGGCTGGGGCTGGGAAGAACGGCAGAGTGGCCCTCCCCTGGAAATCGTAACACTTGCTTTTCACTCAAAGTCATTCATGCTCACTAAAGACGCTCTGTGTGCCAGGGATTCTCTGCCCTTGAAGTACAGCAGTCCACACTCCAGCTGGGGGGAGAAGTTCACCTACTGGGATGTGTCCCCGTGTGGCTGGGCTCAGATGACTCTCAAACCCAAAATAAGAAGACGGCCACCTTGCACCGCTGGGCCAAGACTCTGGCTCTGAACAAGAAGGAGTGAGCTACCACCACAGCCTTTCTTCCCTCGGTGGCTGCTGTCAGCTTTGTCTATGCGCTCACTAATGTATTTAAAAATGATTCTCTGGAAAATGCCAAGGAAGAATGCCTTGGACAGAATACAGAGAGTTTAAGAAAAACCTAGCTGTTTCCAGAAAATATGGAGAACAGCTATATGATGCTTGAATATTTGAAAACAAATTGTTTTAACAGCAGCGTCTTTGGAAAGAGGTGCAGATGACATAACATTAAATGATTTTGCTCAAAGAGCAGGAAACTCGGCCCAGTCCTCCTCTCCCTGGACCATGTAGGAAGTGAAACACAAAGTCGGAGGGGCCCAGGGGTCCCGGTTTCTACTAACACAGGGCCCCTGACCGAACCCACCTCAGGCCCTGTGGAGGGACAGTCTCTGTCATTTACAAGAGCCCTGCACAAGCCAAGGTCCCTTTACCCTTTCCATCTTCCTCCACACCACCCGGCACCATGGGATGCTCTCCCTCCCACCCCCAACACACTCCTAGAGAAGGCCTGCTCAGCTGTATGCTAAGCAGCTCCGCAGGCTCAGGGCCAAGAGCAGACTGCCGGGGTTTGGCAACTAGATAAAGCGAGAGGCTTGGAGCCCCGAGATCTGGAATAGTACAGTAAACTACTCAGGCCAGCACCCGTGCCCCTTGTGCCTGGGGGGGGGAGAGAGAGAGAGAGAGAGAGAGAGAGAGAGAGAGAAGGAATGTGTGTGTAAGGGGAGATGTGGGGTGGGGGGACCTATGGGGTTCACAGTCCCCGAGGGTGGCCAGCACAGCCAGGGTTGGCACTCCTGTCAGCCCTCACCCCAGGGGAGGCCTTGCTGTGGGGACAGGGTCTCCTCACAGCTGCCGACACCCCACGGAGCCACAAACAACACCCTCCTTTCAGCCACACAACCAACCCCCTGGGCTTGCCAAAATGAGGACAGGCTCTGGCAGGGGTAATTTTGTATTTCAAGGGTCCAATGGGGACCAAGAAGATGGAATGAAAACTTTCAGCTATTAAAAAAAGAAAAAGAAAAGAAAAGCAATAAGCCATCTTCCAAATAAACAAACTACCCTTTGAACAAGGAAACGGCCTTCTAACTGGGTCAGGTCAGGCCAGACTGTAGAGCAGTTAGGCTCACCTCGGCCCTGACCCGAGTTTCTGAGTTTCTGCTTGGTTGCTTTGGGGAACGTAGTGCTTCCCTGCTGGGACCTTGCCAAAAACTAAACAAACAAACAAACAAACAAACAAACAAAAAAGGTCTGATGAGATCATCTGACACAGACAATCCCAGAACACAGTGCTCACACTGGGAAAGGGACCCCTTCAAGACTGCAAAGGTAGAATTCCAGGTGAGAATTCTCTAGAATCTCTTAAGTCCCATAACTAAGGTGTTATGAGTTCTTCCAAAGCAAGACTTGTTCCCATTACCAACTTCATGGTTTTGTTATTTTGTGTGTGTGTGTGTGTGTGTGTGTGTGTGTGTGGTACTGGGGATTGAACCCAATGGCATTCTACCTCAGAACTACACCCTCAGCCCTATTTTATTTTATTTTATTTTTTTGCGGTACTGGGGATTGAACTCAGGGGCGTTCTACCTCCGAGCTATACCCCCAACCCTATTTTTTATTCTTTATTTTGAAACCGAGTCTCACTGAGTTGCGCAGTGCCTCACTAGGTAGCTGAGGCTGGCCGAGAACCCGGATCCTCTGGTCTCAGCCTCCCGAATGCTGGGATTACAAGCATGCGCCACCATGCCCGGCCTCAGCCCTATTTTATATTCTTTATTTTGAAATAGGGTCTCACTAAGTTGTGGAGGGCCTCACTAAGTAGCTGAGGCTGGCTGCGAACCTGTGATCCTCCTGTCTCAGCCTCCCAACTACTGGGATTACAAGCGTGTGCCACCACGCCTGGCTATGAGTTTTAAAAAATAATCTAAACCATGATTTTTTTTCCTCTCATGGATTATAATTTCTCTAATGATTATAGGTTTTTGCTCATGTGAATGTATGGAGACTATATTACATGGAATGATTTACAAGATGGCAAACAAGCTTGCCTAGAGAATTCCTTTCCACTCTTACATTACTATTGGGAGAACAGAATTCATAAGACTTGCTTTATCTTTGGTTTCTCAGCATTTTCTGATAACTTGTGATTCCAACTTTCTTAGAATAGAATTGAGTCAGAGATTTGAAATATTATTTTGATTAAATGGAATGTGTTCTATGCTTGTAAAAGAACATATAAATACATTAACCAAGATATATATAAACAGTAAAGATAATTTAAGAAGACATTATTTGTCTAGTAAATGGTTCTATTCTCTGAACACATACTTGTCACTGAATTAAAAATATATATAGCCATATTCATAATGTATACTTTAAAGACAAAGATTAGGGCCTTTGGCATCAAAAGCTAAAAGAAAGAAATAAAGAAAAAAAGAAAGGAAGAAAAGGTAAAGCAATTTTTAAAATACACCATCAACATATTTCAAATGAAGCCTTAGGTAGTTAACAGGTTTTGTAGCATTTCATATCGTTATCCAAAATGCTTGGGACCAGAACTATTTTGAATTTTAGACTTTTTTGGATTTAGGAACATCTGCATATACATAATAAGATACCTTAGGGATAATGGGACCTAAGTCTAAACATGAATTATGTTTCATATACACCTTATATACATAGCTCAAAGGTCATCTTATACAGTATTTTTAGTGAGTCTGCATTCTGACTTTTCACATAAAGTCGGGTGTGGTGTCATGTCAATGTTCAGAAAGCTGCAGGTTTGGGGGCATTTTGGACTTCAGGTTAGGGATGCCCCACCTTTGGGTCTGGTCTGGGACATGTCCTGCCTGCGTGTGCAGCACCAGAGATGTGTCACTTCTCCGTAGCTCAGTTTTCTCAACTCTGCTCACAGATGCATGAAAGGGATGCCAAGGTGATATCCAAAAACACGCCCAGGCCCCACACACCTACCTTTATTACATTTTAAAGAATGGAACGAGGTCACGGCAGTCTGGGCACTGCTCGTACTGTGACCAACACTCCTTCTCCTCCATGGCTAGGCTGAGGCCGAGACCCAGCAGCAGTGGGAACGCACGAGCACTGCTCCCTCAATACCTTCTTGTCCTGCCTGTGCAGGGGGCGCCCGACGGGCTCTCTTAGACAGAGAACAGGACGTCCATCTCCTAAACACAGGCTCTCAGCTGCTCGGTAAGCTTTTGTCAACATAGGTCACAAGGGGATACGAAATGTACCTTTTATTCTGGTGCTAGAAGAAAGACATATAACCCTGCCCTAGATTTTTGTTAACAATTTATGTGCTTTTGTTAACAATTAATGGGGTCAAGACTAACATCTGTTAATGAGCTAAGAGTCCCAAAACAGGTTCAGAAAGGCAGACAATTATCAGCAGATGGCATGTTCTGCTGTGCTGTGGTAGAAAGGAAGCCGGGCGTGGTGGTGCACGCTTGTAATCCCAGCATTTGGGAGGCTGAGACCGGAGGATCTGGGTTCGCGGCCAGCCTCAGCTACCTAGTGAGGCACTCCGCAACTTAGTGAGATTCGGTTTCAAAATAAAGAATAAAAAATAGGGCTGGGGGTATAGCTCGGAGGTAGAATGCCCCTGAGTTCAATCCCCAGTATTGCAAAAAAAAAAAAAAAAAAAAAAAGAAAGGACCTGGAACTTAAGTCAGAGAACCTGGGAATAGCCAATCATGGCAGTGTCCCTTGTGGGAGGATTTTGGCAAGTCCTGGGTCCTTCTGGAATCTCAAAAGGTCCTCATTTGAAAACCAGCTCCCTTATAGGGTTGCCATGGGAGCTGAATAGGATAAGGGATGAGAAAAAACTTTGCAACCCTCTTAGAGAGACCCAATTGTTCTTAACCATGATAGTGGTGATCAGAACTCCTGAAGAATGACTATCTTCCCTAGGACCTGAAACTTAACACTAAAGACAAGCTGAGCCAAGCAAATTAAGAAATCACTCAAGAAAGCATTCCTCAGCCTCTGGGTCATCTGGAACAAGTGTCACCCACAAAAGCGTCCATGGAAGGCAAGCTCCCCAGTCTGCCATGGCCACTCCAGAGCCGAGGAGAGACCACCTGTGACACGCAAAGGGACTTACCAGGTAGCGCTCCTCCTGCCTCATGCTGGGGGTGCGGATCATGTGGTTCTGTTCCCCTCTCCAGTCTCCAAAGCGACGGAAAAAGTAGTTAGATAAGAACCGGCTGACCGGGTCTCTGATAATGTTGATGTAGACGGGCTGGTCTCCTCCAAACCTAGTGTACACACACAAACAAAGAGCCGGTTACAACCCATCACATCTGCGGGAAAATAAGGCCTACGTGGACAAGACTTTCCCTCTAGGCTAACTTATCATCTAACCATTCCGCTGTTTGCGAAGATGCCCACGAGCACTGTAATAAGCAGGTGTGTTCCTGAGAAGTATGTTGTTATCAAGCAGGAAGTAGAGATGGTAACACCTGATCCAGGTTCCTTTGAGGACAGCTTCATAGTGCAGCACTCTACAAACCAGGCTACTTGTCAGCATTAAGGTACAGGTTTTCTCCCTAGGCCTAGGTGTTGATGACAAGGGCCACGATGTAAGGACTTTATGTTCCCAGCGGCTGGCGCAGAACTCCCTGGCACGTGGGTGGCTCTCAGGGAATGTTTCAGCCAACTGAGTGCTTTGGTGGAAACAGTACTACTACACTGAATCAAAACAGTCCCAGGCAAGGTGTTCTGTGGCGAGTGTATTAACAACAGCCCAGCTGCACTGGATACTCACTGGTCACCTTGTGCCTGACACTTTATATGGTCACTGAAGCCCTCAGCACTGCCATGGAGCAGAAACCATAATTATCCCTACTTGCACGTGGGGAAACTGAGGCAGGGAGAAGGTAATTAATTAGTGGCTGAACAAGAGGTGAACCCAAGTTATCTAGAATCTGTATTCTTGACCATAGAAAGAAATTCCAGAGTCAAGAGAATTAATCATGTAAGGGATATGTCGGGAGTGAATCAAAAATCAATATAATACCCTCCAGTGACAGAAAGTGGCTGAAATGAAAACATAGAATACACGTCTAGGTGTTTGCCTTTCATCCCTTCCATGAAGGGATGGCCGGGAGCAAGGCCTTTCCAGCGTTAAAAGATTGGGCTGGCTGAGTTTTCCTTAGGAACTCCCATCCGTGCTGTGAACTGCTTGAAAGCGGTGGCCCCGAGGAGTCTCCGGGGAGCATCCTGGGCTCTGGGCAGAGGTCACGCTCTGGTGATGTCCTGAGGGACCTTCTGACCTGTGACCTTCTGATGAGGGGGCCTTCATACTCTGTCGGGGGTTAAAAAGAGCTCAGAGAAAACAGACAGGACCTGGCTCCTGCCTCTCTCCAGCTGGCAGACTCTGTTCACCTTTCTTTT
>PVLC010010896.1:36350-48983 GCA_004027655.1 Graphiurus murinus
GTACTGGGGATTGAACTCAGGGGCATTCTACCTCCGAGCTATACACCCAGCCCCATTTTTTATTCTTTATTTTGAAACCGAGTCTCACTAAGTTGCGGAGTGCCTCACTAGGTAGCTGAGGCTGGCCGCGAACCCGGATCCTCCGGTCTCAGCCTCCCGAATGCTGGGATTACAAGCGTGCGCCACCACGCCCGGCTCTGTTCACCTTTCAAAACCCAGCCCAGAGCAACTCTCATGTCTTCAGCAACTATCTCTGGCCTGCTGCCCACCTCTCCCTCCTCTGGCCCTGAGCCCTCTTTCCCACACAATATTGCTCTGTCCACCTCTCTCATCAAACTGTGAGCCTCCTGCAGCCAGGGACTTGGGCATCTAGGACAGTGTGTAGCGCATAGCGCACAACTGTCGCTCAACAAAGGTGACTGAACGGAGAAATGAGTGCCTGGGTGTATCTTCCTAGTTGTTGCATTTCTCGTCAGTATGGGGGGCTCTGTTGTCAGAAGAAAGGAGACATAACAAGCCACCATTTTTTTGGTGTATTAATTCATATAATGTTTTGTCCAATTTTTTTTTGACACTTTTAAAAAGGATCTTCATAGCTGGGTGTGGTGGTACATGCTTGTAATCCCAGTACTTGGGAGGCTGAAACAGGAGGTTTACAGGTTCTCAGCCAGTCTCAGCTACTTAGTGAGGCTGGGACTCTCTCTGAGAGGCCCTCTGCAACTTAGCGAGACCCTGTTTCAAAATAAAGAATAAAAATTAGGACTGGGGTAGAATGCCCCTGGGTTCCATTCCCAGTAACACACACACACACACACACACACACACACAAAAAAAAAAAAAAAAAAAAAAAGATCTTCAGAGAGAAGACTCCAAAGGAATATAAAGGGCTACCTCTCCACTAGTAGAATTTCAGACACTAATATGTATGCATGATATTCTAAACTCCCCTAATACCAGCACCTAAGAAAACACGCTGCTTACGCCTTAGGTTAGCTTTGCCAATATGAATCTTGTCAGTTCCCAAATGTACACAAGGTGACATTCATGCTATGGGATGAACGACTAACTATAGTCCCAGGAGTTAGCGGTGCCAACCACCAGCAAACTATCATATGCTCTGTGGATTTATCATCCTCCTTTAATTAAGCTCAGTTTCATATCTATGATAAATAGCAACTAAAGCAATAATGCTAGGGACTAGGAAGACAAGGCATGCATACCAAATATGAATCCATTTCAACCCTCAATAATTACATTATGCTTTTACAAACTTCAATGGTACTTCTCTCTCCTGTGAAGAGCAATTACTAATGTTAATTAGCAAACCTTCCCAATCATGTCAGGCAACACCCAACCGCCCAGTAGGAGACAGTTCTCAGCCTGACCACTGCCAGGAGCCTACAGATGAGGACTCACAAGGTTTACTGAGCATGGACGACGTGCTCCTATTTATATACTGCAAACCAACACAAGATTTCCAGAATAATCTTCCCAGACAGGAGTATTAGATGGCTTACAAGTTCATTGTCAACTATCAGATGATATAAATACCTCTCTCTAGAAACTTCTATGAGAGAGAAGTGTCTGAAATATATTATCTCTCCCTTTCTAGAAGGCAACAGTAATAATGATTTCAGGCTGCCAACCCTGGTCCTTTTGGTGCATGCAGCTTCCTCCCAAACTCCAGCAAAATCCAGGTGATACGTCAGTTATACAAGATGCCAGAATACTACCATGCTACCTCCAGAGCCCACCATGTGTCCCTGTGCCTGAGAAGGGAAACAAATTCCCTCACTCTCATTCCATTCTCTTCCAGGATCAGTTTCCTCTCTATTTATTTTTTTTTAATAACTATGTCAAAATTCCTGATCATACTTATAAAGTCTCTGGCTCATATGAATCTTTTGTTTACTCAAGACTCCATTCTACAGGTGAGACTGGTTTGTATCCCACTCTCACAGTACAGTACTCTATTTCTATTTAAAACCTTTGAGAGAAGATCCCACAACCTCCAGCCAAGTCCATCCTACTGGTCAACCTGACAATGGCGGCGTCTGTGTCATACCTAACCAATATTCTCAATTTTTCTTTTTATGCACATTTCCTTTTCCGTTTGAGCCCTGTGACACAAAAGATAAGCTTCTCATAGTCTTTACAACTTTTAGCCATTTCAGCTTCAATTTTACTTTCTTTAATGTTTTGTTTCTTTTTGGAGGGCTTCTGTCTACTGTAAGACTTCTCCTTCGTCTATAATGTTTTACTTTTCACTTAACAGCACATCTGTTGTCCCTTGCTCACCCAAATCATTACTTTATATTTGAATCTATAGCACTAATCTGTTCATTATTAATCTCTAAAAAATTGTGGTGACTATGGCTGACCATAGTCTCTAAGATGTTCTATACCAGAGAACAGGAGAATCGGGCAATGTTTTATTTTTCACTTAACAGCATATCTTCTTGTCCCATGGTCACCAAAATTATTACTGCATATTTGAAGCTCTCTCTTAAGTCATGCTAAAATAGAAGGTATCACCAATTTGTCTGACATTTGTTCATGGGTTATATTTACCAACTAATTCCATTAGTGTTACATTAGTTTTTTTCAACCCTCTACAAACTGATTTTATCATTCTCATTTTTATCTTTATTAATTTATTTTTTATGTGACGATGAAGATCCAAAACAGGAATTAATTCACTAGCAATAATAACTACATGGATTCTCATTTTGAGGGAGTATTTCTAATTATCTAATTCTGGGTATTTTTCTTCAACATGTATCCCATATCTGAATCAATCAAGCGATCCAGTAGAAGTATTAGTCACCTCTTCTATAGCTACACAAAGAATCTGGATAAGAATTTTGGTTATACTGTCACCAAAATGCTAAAGGTATGCTTCCTGTAGTAATAAATAATGCATATATTAAACCAAGACTTAAAACCAGAATTATTCTGGCAAATTATAACTGTTCTGTCCTACTCCTACAGCACAGTTTTCCATGCCTAGAAACAATGTTTGAAAGAATATATTTTTTAATGTGGCAAAATATACATAATGCAAAATTTATTCTTTTCACCCATTTTATGTGTGCAATTCAGCAGCAATAAGTACCTTCACGTGGACAGGTAACCATCACAACCATCTCCAGTTTCATCTTCCCAAACTAAAATTCTGTGCCCATTAAACACTTACACCCCTCCCCCCCCCCCCCCCCCCCCCGCCTCCCACAGCCCCTGGGAAGCACCATTCTGCTGAAACTACATACTTTTAGCCTCTGGCCTGGAAGTAGAAGTTATCCTTGTGCTACTACTATCTATGATAAAGGATGGAAAGTACCCCAGACAGGAGGCCTGCAGCTTTGATCCTTGTCAGTGACGGAGGAAGATACTTTGTAGAGAGAGAAAGACCATCTTGGAGAAGGACATGATTATTTGGGGGTAGGAGCTCCCCCCCGAGATGGTTGGTTAATGGCCCTTTGCTGGAAGCCACTCACAGCACCCAGAGGCCTTGCAGTCACTGAACACGGCCAGGGGCTGGGCTTGCCAGGAGGTCATTCAGTGGCATTCAGGATAGGACTCCCTTCCCAAGACACAGTGGAAGGGATTGATGCAGCCTCGCTCTGCTCTCTGGTGTGTCCTAAGGAAAAGAGGTGGACACATTTTTTTTGTGTGTGGTATATCACATTGATTTATTTATATGATTAACCATCTTTGCATGGTGGACACATTTTCTGTGGGAAGCTGAGGTAGATGGGAGAAGGGATGAGGTGGCTGGGCCACTGGAGGCAGGACTTGGACTCAGGGAGGAAGATGAAGTGACAGGTGAGAAATAAACAGCCAGAAATGAAGAAGAAATGAGGTGAGGCGAGGGAAAGTGCAGATTATTCCTGTCTTGGACAGGTCACTGACGCCAGTGACTCCTCGTGTGCTGCAGAAATCCACTCAGTGTAGAGTGAAAAGCAGGCTACAAGACAACAATAAAAGTATATTTAAAAAGAAAAGAAGATAAACAGAGACCTGAGGAAGGTAGCACATTTTAGGAAGGTTAGTCCAGTCATGTCTAAATAGGGTAAACAGAAAAAACTCTCATCTTGAAACCAAACTTCCAGGCTCTAAGTAGGAGATGACAGTATTAAACAGCCGCTAATATCAGTTTTTACTTTGGTGCTCTCTTCAAAGTTTGAGGTTTCTGTCACCCTGCAAGAGACTTGAAGGGCACAGAATCAAAAGGGATTGCTAATGAGAATAAAAAAACAGTCGACATTTAGAATAAAGACGTGGAAACTAAACTGAACTACAGAGGAAATGGCAAGATTGCGTTTGCTTTGTTAAATAATGCCGCCAGAGGTCAGAGGGCAGGCTCTGTGCGTGTGCATACGGGAGACTTCTCTTGAAGGGACCACAGAAAGTCTAGAAACGTCTCTCCTGGATCTTACACCCTCCAGCTTCCCTGGTGATAGATTGGTTTCTAATTTTTTTGTTTTTGCAAGTTAGCACTGGCCTCGGGGCTATCGCCTGAGATAAGGAAATTGGATTGGAAGCAAAGGAAGAAAGGAGAAAGGTCAGAGGAGAAAGGTCAGAGAAGAAAGGTCAGAGGACAAAGGTCAGAGAAGAAAGGTCAGAGGACAAAGGTCGTGAGTGAGAAAGGAAGGACTTGACAAAAGGTAAAGGGAGGCGGTAGTTTGCAAGAGTTGAGCATATTGAATTCACTTGAACTATTTTGATAACATCAAGCCCTGAGGTAAAACCTCATAAGGCTTTTCCTGTAGAGAACCCAGTTGAGGGGTGAGAGGTATTCTAGATGGAAAAAGAGTTACCCCAGGGCCCTCCCACTTAATCTTCTCCTCCGAAATCTTAGAGAACAGGTAACAAGTTGGGGCAGGGGAGACAGGGGAACTGTGTTTGCTGTGAGCCTTGCCAGTATGCCATCCTAAGACGTGTGCAGGGATACTGCTGATGGGGGGAAGCTGAAGGCTTTCAAAACTTGTATCCTACAGTGACTTCAACAACCAAAAGAGCACACACACATGAAGCCGCAGCACACAAATATTAAAACCCTTCTTAAATATCTCAACACAGGGTAGCAATCTTCTAGGCCAAGGTGCTTTGGACTTAATTCTCCAGGTCGTCTAGGGGGAAAACAGGTGTCTGGCCTGAATTTCCAAGATCAAAAACGGTGCGAAAGAACAGCTCAGTGGAAACCTCAGGAATGCAAACCGAGGTCTGAAATCTCTGCGGCGCTGGCCATGTCATGCCCTTTGGCAGATCACTTTCTCCAAAGACAACTACGAAACCACCTGACTGATTTAACACAGTTGCTTCCCATGGCTGGGTTAATAAAAGTGCATATGGCCAAATGGCTCCTTCTAACTCTGGAAGAAGAAAAGATGGAAGACAGTGAGGAGCCGAGATACTGAGTGAATGAAATAAGTCAGTATTGAGTCACCAAGAGCTCTCAGAATGGCATTTTGCATCACTCCCAAGTATCTACGTTTCAAGTAAGATAGTCCTATTTAATGGTGAAAAGGAAATATGGGACAATCATTTTTGGTGTAAAGCCATAGCCTTCAAAAATTCAGAATATGTATGTGCAAAAGAAGGTATGAGGAGCCAGGCCACACTGACTCTTAAGAGTGTGCTCAGCAGGGACCTTGTGTTATGGATGTGCAGAAGATTAGAACTATCAACAAAGAACATAAGTATCAATTCTTCTCTCAGTATCCTCATTTCCTGAAAGGAGTGATATATAGCAGTTAAAAGTAGGGCAGTCATGTTGTGTGTGTGTGTGTGTGTGTGTGTGTGTGTGTGTGTGTGGTACTGGGGATTGAACCCAGGGGATTCTACCTCCGAGCTACATCCCCAGCTCTTTTATTCTTTTGTTTTTGAAACAGGGTCTCACTAGGTTGCTGAGAGTCTCACCACTGTTGCTGGGGCTGGCCTTCAACCTGTGATCTTCCTGCCTCAGCTTCCAAGTACTGGGGTTACAGCAGTGCACCACCATGCCCAGGTAAGGGCAGGATTCTTAAAAGCAGCTTGGTTATTTCTATGCTTTAGAATTCAAAATATAGAAATCATTTTTTTCCCTTGGAACTGGGAATTGAATTCAGGATCATTTCACCTCTGAGCTACACTCCTATCCCTTTCTATTTTTGTTTTAAAACAAGGACTTGCTAAGTTGCTAAGGCTGTCCTCAAACCTGCAATCCTCCTCTGTTAACCTCCCAAGTACTTGGATTACAGGTATATGGCATGATGCACGGCTTAGAACTCCTTCTTTAAAGCCTTCTTACATCCTGACATCTCTGCCAGTTTTTTATTTTGGGGCTTTCTTTTTATGGCCACAGTTTACCCTTTGTATCTAAGAAATTTTCCTTAAATATAGATATTTCCTTGACAAAAGAAGTTGATTTTTAACTCCCCAGTTCCTCTGAGTGTAACCATGGTCTTGTCGAATGTTCAAGTTACCTCCTCATTCTAGTAGTTGCTATGGAAGCCTTGTCATTAAGAAGGGGCTGTAGGGTAGGAAGCAGAAAAGGGGTACTGGCAGCATCAGACCAGGCCCTGCAAGGTTCCGCTTCCAGCCCTCAACCCTGGCCCCATTCCACTCTAGCAGCCCCACCCCCACCCCTGGCTGCACTTACTGCTCCCTTCGGATCCTC
Source organism: Graphiurus murinus (assembly GCA_004027655.1). Taxonomy (NCBI): domain Eukaryota; kingdom Metazoa; phylum Chordata; class Mammalia; order Rodentia; family Gliridae; genus Graphiurus; species Graphiurus murinus. Next base: position 43,012 of record PVLC010010896.1, read on the forward strand.
TCTAGGCCTGGCTTTTGCTCATGTGGTCCCTGTACTGGGAACACCATTCCCCTTCACTGACCCATCCCCAGCAGAAGTGCCCTCCTCGATGTCCTCTGGCAGGGACAGAGCCTGCTGACTCCACCTCCTCTGGGGGAGGCCTGTGACCACCACCCCCCTACTTCCATCATGCTTTACTGCACTCCTTCCTTAGTGCAAGAAGAACTCAAGGATTCCCGAGGGCAAAGGGAATAGTTAGTGTTCCCTGCAGAGGTCCCAGTTCTAGCAGAGTGGGTAGAAGATGCTCAATCAGTGTGCTGTAAATTGAAGGAAATAGAGAGGAGGAGACCCAGAGCCAGGCCTTCCAGCATGGCTGCACCTGCTCTGGAAACACTGCAGGCCAGCTATAGGCCAGAGCTCTGCTGGGGCTCAGGTGGAGACTTCCACAGATGTGTTTTTGTACAGGCCACTTTGAATTTGTATAACATCTTTTCTCAGAGGGCTTTCCTTCACATGGTCCAGGCATCCCTACGAGATGGGTGGCCAGGAACTGTTCTTCTTTTAAAGATGGAAAAATGGATACCCTCCCAAGAGGTTGAGTGAGTTGCCTGAATCTTACCCAGTGGGAAGGCAGGCTCTGATACCCAGGGATCCTGACAGCCTGGTCTACACTGTTTTCTGCAGATGTGGTGTCTTCTAAAAGGTACTCATCAAAGCTTTCCTTCCTTCCTTCTTTACTTCTTTCCTTCCTTCTTTCCTCCCTCCCTCCCTCTCTCCTTCAGAATTCAAGCAATCAAGATTACACTCTTGTAGGTGTATTTAATAGTTGAGGCCATGATAAAATACGGCCATCATGCTGTGCTCTGCTGATCCAATTAAGATTTCAGCTTAGGCTTCTTATTAGAGTTTTACACTGTCCTGAGATAATTATTAGAATGTGGTGTATTGCAATTTATTTTGTTTTGAAGGTTTGACCTGGAACCAAGAAGAGTGAATGCATAAAGTCTGAAGGTGTCCATGGTGACACAGAAGGAAGCTCACTAGAATAGCAAGGGCCAGAGAAGCATGCTATTCTCTTATCAGCCATAGAAAACACGGCCCGAAAGAGCTAACAAATCCTTGTTACCTCATTGTGTCTAATGACATGTCATCGGCCTTCTGGAGGGAAAAGCCAGAGTGCCCACGATGGTTAACCCAGTGATGAACCACTTTATACAGTGGCTGAAAAATGCGCTCCAAGCTGCCTGACACCTGCCCAGGGTCACTGTGTCATTTGCGATTGTCCGATTCGCCATCCCTAGGGAACTTGGGTTATCAGGCAGGTCTGGGAGACTCCAGACCTGGGAAGCCAATCTTTGCAGGTAAGGCAGCAACTCTTCTCTACTTAATAACCATGCTCGGCTAAATCTCATTCTCTTTACACTCAACTGGCACAGCGCCCTCTGTGTGGCAGAGGATTCCTTTGAAGGCTAACACCTGCTGCTAGCCCATGAGTTGTCAGGCGTCCCAGGGCAGGGGAGCAGCAGGGAAAGCTCAGGGCAGAGCCTTAGCCTCCCTCACAGCCAGTCTTCCAGGGTGCCCGGTCCACTGGGGCCTTTAGGTAAAAACCAACTAGCAGGCAGCACCTACTGGGCCAGGGCAGAGAGCTTTAGTGCTCTCCATGGACCAGTAAAGTACTGTTATCCCCATGATAAAATGACACAAGTGCTACCAGAGGCTGACCAGGGAGGCCCAGGGACCCCGGGCTGGTCAGATCTGTTCCTGGATCCAGTGATATCTCATCTGACAGATGCCAACTGTGAGCGCAGGCTAGGGCCCGTGGGGAGGGCAGGAATCTAAGGGCCTCCTGTTTAGGAGCGAGGCACAGCGGCAGGAATGTTAATGCCACCGGGGAAGAGAATGCACAGAACTTGAAGTTAGGAATGTAACCAACAGAAGGTCAAAACAGCTGAATTTGAGTATCTGTGTTACTATCAGAAGAAAAAACAGAATTCTAAAATGCCTCACCAAGGGCAACCATGCAAAGCTTAGAATAATCAAATGGAGTATCGAAAAGGTAGAAGACAGAAAGCTTGTACTAGATCTTTGGAGCCTATGAAGCCCACATTACTCCCCTCCTACACTTTTCCCAGATACCTGTGCAGGTTCAAATTGTCCAAACATGTGCAATAAAATATTTATGTTAAAATACCCATTTCTTGCTCTCCTGTTTGTTTCGGTACAAAATTTGATTTTTTTTTCCCCAAAGAACTATCAGGTCGAATGTCTTCTCATTAAAAAATAATTCCAAGAGTTTGTAATATTTTAGATGGTACTCTAGAAGAAATAAAGTTTCGTGTCCAAATATTTCAAATTTTGATTCCTCTGTAGCAAAAAATAAATGGGTTAAAAGTGTCTTTTCAAGGGCAATTGTACTACCTTGCGAGTAAAGGTAGATTTCTTAAGTAACTGTTCATTAGAAGGAGTCTAAGGATTAAAAAGAAATGAGAGAACCATTAAACTGAGAAGTGTCTTACCTTGAGAAGTTGAGGAAATGAACATGTCGGGTGAATAAATAGGGCTGTTCGGCAGTACTTATATTTTTAATCAGTTCCATCTATTAAAAAAAGTACAAAATTAGCATATATAGGATCTAATTTACCAAGCCATATTAAGCTAAAGGTTATCTATCCAACTCCTTTTATCCCCACTTATTTCTTCTCGACCAGGGCCAGACAGCTGGGCTTTGTGCAACATTTATGAACTTTTACATAAGGCCCCTTAGTGAATAGAATAGCGCTCTACAAATTAATGGTCCCCTACTTAATTTAGTTGATTGCTGCTGCCATGAAAACAATGTGATGTATCAAGTAATTTTAACTGGAGAAAGTTGCATGTCGCTGTATCAGAATGCCAAGTCAGAGAATGCCCTTAATCCACTCCTTAAAGTCACACCAAGAAAAGAGGTTAATATTATCTTATATTTCTATAATGACATTATTGAGATTTACTGAAATATTTGAAATCAGTGCTGCAGAATTTAAAAGTGGGAATAAGAGGAGGCACTCCAACAATATTTTTCTCTTTGGTTATAAAAACTTAAAAGGAAAATATTTCATGGGAAACACCACAAACCCCTAAATGTCTTGGCTTTTTGGTGGGTGGTCATCTGAATTATTTATTTGCAGTTATCAGCAAGGCAAAAAGCGGTTTATATTCATACAGACTAACTTTTATGGTCTTCTGGAACATGTCATGATACAGAAAATGTTTAGTAAAATCTGTTAGAAATTCCAGGCATTCTTAGGACTCCGTGACTTCCTGAATTCCACTTTTGCCCAGAATTTCTAATTGGCCCCATCAAAACAGACATGAGAATTTTTTTTTAAAAGCACATTGCAGATTGTTAACTTCAGATGCACATGAGACAGGCAGTATTTCATATTTTATGAACTAGTTCAAGTTGGAAACTGGAAACAAAAGTGACCATTCACATGGTAAGCACGGTAGCAAAGACAACGATATTCTGGACCTCCGGGTTTGTCTCAAACAAGATGAAACCCCTGGGCTTTCTTGTTCTCCATGTCTAACTCAAGAGCTGACACACGCACACGTGTTCAATTAATATTTGTTGATTAACTCCAACTAGTACATGCTTTATAGATTATTACCCCAGGAAGTGAGTGTCTAAACCCTTTAATTATTATTCATGCTCGAAATGATTGTTAGAAGAAATGAAAGTGAATTTTAAAAGCAAATGGCTTGCGGTTCCCAAGCCTTGGGTTTCTGTTAGATAAAGGCATGAGTGAATAACATTTGCCCTTCCCGGGGACTAAGCATAAAAGGAGATTGAATCCTGCCTCTTTATCTCCTGTTTATCCTCTACATGTCCCCCACTGGGGCTGGTTTCTGGTAGTAAAACTTCCTGCGGGGGCATGTTGTTAATTCGGAGTTTTGATGGATTGACCAATAGAATTACTGATTTGGAAGCATAACCAGAGGTAATTTATCTCTTAGGATCTGCTTAGAAAAATAACTCTTGCCTGGGTGTATGTTTAACATAAAGATTATTCATGCTTTCATCTCTTGATTATTTTTTTATTCAGATATTTCTCTATACACGTCAGAGTCATATTAAGAAAGCCCCCTATATTGCATAAGAAAAGTGGAAGTAGAAACACCCTTTCTTTTACATTATCAGCATTATATCACATTCCCTAAACACATGTCAATGTGTTAAATTAAGTGGGAAAAAAGCAAGGGTTAGACTTTTGAGAAGAGTGTTGGAATAGTCATAAAGCTGTCTATTTCACAGGGGAAAGCAGACTAGCAGTGGCAATGTAAATTCTTTCTGGACATATCTTTAAGCATAGACTAAAGGTACTAATGCTCATGTTTATTGCTTTAGAACAGTGAGAAGACAGGACATTTCTCTTTTATACAGTTACTGCACACCAAACAGTAAGATCACTTATGATGCATCATAAGCACAGATTTAAGGCATCATGTTCAAGTGTCACTTGACCTTCACAAATGCTAAGACTTGACCCATGTTTTTTTTTCTTTTTGCAGTACTGGAGATTGAACTCAGGGGCATTCTACCACCAAGCTACATCCCCAGCCCTACTTCTTGTTCCTTATTTTGAAACAGAGTCTCACTAAATTGCAGAGGGCCTCACCAAGTAGCTGAGGCTGGCCGCAAATCCAGATCCTCCAGTCTCAGCCTCCCAAGTACTGGGATTACAAGCGTATGCCACCACGCCCGGCGACTTGACCCATTTCTAATAACAGGCAATAGTTTCCAGAATTCCTACTGCCCATCAACTGAGGTCTCTCACCATCCTTGTATGAATGTCAGCAGCCTGCCTTTTCTCTCACCCGGGTCTGATTTGCATGGGTGAAATCATGAGAGCAATGACACTATCTAAAATCATCCCGGGACCATCTCTCCTTTTCTTAGCTCATGCAGGACCTCTTATGGCCTTTAGTCTAATTCTGCTGCATATATTCATTCATCATTCACCGAGCATTTCTTAAGTACTAGAGATAAACACATGAGTCCATGGTGGGTAGAATGATACATATAGCATGGTTTAAGAAGGACAGTGAAAAATGGCTAGTGATGCTTCCAAGCCCACCATGGCGAAAACCACACTCTTGATCCCTGCTCGTCTCCACTGTCTACCCAGCCCGCCATGGGGGACAGTCTGGCTCTGGTTAATGGTGCCCTCCACATCCTACTTTTGATTCAGCTCTTTCCTGGACTCCTGCACTCAAATCCCTCACTGGATCACGCAAATTCTACCTGTGCTATCTCCCTCGCCTGGCTCTTAAGGTCACACGTGCTGTGGCCAGCCAAACAAGATCCCTCATTGCATTCTTCCTGCCTCACACCAAAGCCCCCGACCGAGTCCACGCTGAGGCTTAAGCTTCCTCTACTTGAATGTTCTTCTACTTTTCTCTGCATGTCCAATCTACCCTTTACACCTGGCTAAAATGCCTTTCTCCTGGATCTCCTCTTTCATTCAACATCCACTGATCTCCAACTCTGCCTCAGGCAATGAACTGCTTGGAGTTGCAGCTATGGAGATAAAAGATTTGGATCTCACTCTTGGGAAGGCTTTCGGGTGAGGACGACCAGTGGAGAGGTACAATCAAGCGGTAACATGGGGTAGAAGACTTGTAGGTAAGGAATCTATCCCTACCCAAGGATGGAAACGAAATGCTTCCCCAGGAGGTGTCTTGAATGGTGTGAAGGGCTCTGGGAGTCAGTCAGTAAAGACGTCAATTCGAGGCCTTGCAGACAAAGTGAACTACAGATTATAGGACAAAACATGAAATGGCATGGATGTTAAGAAACTGCAGGCTGGGAATGGGATTAGCAAGGTCGTAGGTGAGACTAAGGAGTTAGGGATTTTGACACTTAATCTGTGGGCAACAGAGAGTCAAAGAAGACCCCCCCCCCCATATGAGAGCAGAGTAGAGAATGTGAAGAAGGATAAAGATTAGAGACT